>CAJDSM010043257.1:2128-30816 GCA_903981925.1 Ostrea lurida | reverse complement strand
CGTTAATTTTTTAATGCAAAAATATAATTTATCTACAGAATACGGTGGTTAAAACGAACTAAGGTTATCAGTGTAAAATGGAAAAATGTATGAGATAGGAAAGAACTAAAAATGAAACAGAATTGGGGGAAAAAACCAAAACAAGAATTGCATTCTTTTATATAGATAAATTTTAATGGATAAATTTTTTAAATGTCAACTGTGGGCGACGCCCAAAATTTTCTGTGGCGCGAGTTTAATGTTTGTAAAGTTGGGCCCACATGACGGCCTAAATTTTTGATTCTTATATTGCAACCCTGAATTTAAAATTAAAATAAATAAAATAAACTGTATATCACTCGCATCGTTTGTATTTCCTCTGGAATTCGAGATTTTCAGGGGCCCAACTTCGGAGATTGAGATACAAAGCAATATAGATGGAAAGTCGCCTGTTTCTCACCTGACGTTGGGCAAACTATTTTTTTGTGGGATTCAAAATGTCAAATATAATATATTAGTCTGACAGATGGTTGAAATTTTAAAGCCGAATAATTAGCTTTGGTTCACAACCATCTTCGATTAGGCTAATAGTTGTACTCCCGGCATATGTTCAGCCATCGTTGTGGGCTGTTGTCATCGGACCGGACAATAGACATGTCTGCCGTCGCCTAGGCCGGGCTCTAAGGCAGCAATCGGAGAGCTGCCGAAAGATAGTTTAACTCGAACTCTTGTTTTTTAAAATTTATCCGGTTTGTTCCCGTAGATTTTTTTAATCGGCCACATATTCCTTCACACGTCATTTAAGGTATCGTTCCCGAGTAATCCGGTCCGGGGAATTCGAGCGGTAATTGGTATTGGTGATGCTTAGCCTCGGAGGAGAATGTTGGGACCGAACAATGGGCGATATTCCGCCCCAGTCTGTTTACACACTGTCAAGTACCACCGATGTCCACGACCGGCTTTGAACGGTGTGGACCAGTATGTTTACAGACATCGGCCGGTCACCGGGCCAGCATACATTTAGAACGAAGTCGGCCCAGGCATCGGACGGACTATATCAAATATCTGTCAGTCGCAGTTACAACATTTTATAACGAGTTTTCTACACGAGAGACAACACCGTTCGTTGTACGTAGGATACTTGCAGAATGTTTGAGCGATGTCCGGTGAATAGCAGGTTATAGCCCGGACATCATAGGATAATCGGGCCCAATTTAGCTAATAAGATGTTTGGTCGAAGTCCGGCCGTCAATTCACTGCCTCGCGGATTTCCAAAAATCGAGTGCCTGTCGAGCCCTGTTACATTGTAAAAGAATTGTAAGTTGCTCTATCTCACTTAGAAACTAAACAAATGACGTTCCAAATTTTTGACTGTACCATTTAGAAATTACCATAGTGGCATTGTAAACATTAAAAATGAAATTCTAAAACCTAAACATTTTTAGCTCAAAAATGGTGTCCATGCCCTTTAACAAATCGTTCAGAAAACGACTGTAGTGCATCGGGGAAAGATACATTAGCATTGGTGTATTGTCCAGCTCTTATGTTGTTATTCTCTTTTCGGGACCTAATAGGATCATCAACTGTTTGTTAGTTCAGTTCTTTATCTCGTGTTTTTTGCCGGGTTTAGTAATTTGTTACATGTAGTACAATTGTTAGAGGACTCGAAATCGCGCATATCATTGTATTGCCTTTTATGTCAATTTTTTTTTTTTTTTTTTTTTTTTTTTTTTTATTGTTTTTTTTTTATTTGCCAATCTACATACATACATACAGACATACAAAACAAACAAACATACATACATATATAACATACATACATACATACATACATACATACATACATTACATACTGATAGATTTTATGCATATATACGGTGGGGTGAGGCAAAAATAAATAAATAATACACTACTAATAATAATATTTCTTAATAATAATATTTTCCTAATAATAATAAATACATTATTTTTCAGACGGAGAATAATCACAATTATGGAATTATGGGGAAAAGAACATTTCCATGTTTCCATCTTTTTTTTTCAAAGGATACTATTTGAGTACATTTTTTTATCTATCTCATAGTAGTTAAGTGATGTATGATTTGAACATTATCAAATTTAAAATACTTTAAAACATTTTTTTCTTTTCAGAGAAGGTTTGATATATAAATTTCTTGACTCAATAAAAATTAATAATATTTAAGCCAATCTCTTTCAGCTAGGGTACCAAGTGTAAAACAACACTGAAGAACTTTGAACTTACCTTATCCAGCATTTTGTTGAATCCCAGGTCCTCTAAGGCCAGACCAGATTCTGTTAATTACATTACATTCCAACAAAATAAGCTGCTAACAAGCGTTTACAGCTTCTAAGTGTGCAATATTCGATTACCACTTTCTGACTATCAATATTTTGGAAAACAAATAAAGGCTATTTATTAACTCCCAGAAATCTCTCTGCTACAATTACCTGTGTGAAACCCAAAATTCAGTCGATATATCCTTTGTAAGGGATTTTTAAGTTTTTTAAACATTGTTTTCCCAATTAGAATTGGTTCTTGAAGAGATTATTCCCAGCCCTTTATTTTCACACAGTCGGCTTTATGTTTTTATTTGAGAGACAGAACAACAAATCATAAATTCTCCTGGTCCCTT
This sequence comes from Ostrea lurida, assembly GCA_903981925.1. Taxonomy (NCBI): domain Eukaryota; kingdom Metazoa; phylum Mollusca; class Bivalvia; order Ostreida; family Ostreidae; genus Ostrea; species Ostrea lurida. The sequence goes on along the minus strand of CAJDSM010043257.1, from coordinate 28,183 downwards.
TTTTCGTCTTCAAGTTAAAATTTCAAAAAAACATAGTAATCCAAATTTTGAAGGTCTTTTAACAAAAATAGGGATCCATGTGTTTTACTTCAGGGGAAATGTACATATAATCGAATTGTTTAAGGACCTCCATACACGTGAAAGGCAATTTTACGACCAAAATATTTGTATATACTCTCATATGTTTAATAAAAATTCCTCGACCAGTAAGCGGTCGATATTGTATGGAAATCCCTTCTTCGTTAAGAGATTTATAAAAAAACACACTTGTTTTGAACCTTAATTCTATGACTGGTACCACAAAGGTTCTACAATACATCATGAATCAAAAATATTCATAAATTCTGAAAAATATGGAGAGTTGTTTTATCCAAAAAGGATTTAGAGAACACTTTCATTTTTTTGCCCGTATTTATTCAGAACCAAATGACACCTATGTGTGACACTACAGCTGTATTACTTTAAATAGGCTTTGTCCACATGGAAAAATCCAGAGACTAGGCATTTCTCCTTAACCAAGTTAAGTTTAAGAGATTTTATAATATTTCTAATTGGTCATTCTAAAACCACCATGTTCGGAAATCCAACTGAAGTGTTTTTTCTGCTAAATTTTATCAGGTTTTTTGTTCCATATGGAATTAAACAAAGGTGTTTCCAGTTTGTTTCCATCATTGTTTCTTGGTTTAGGTTTAAAACACTCAGTAAATGGGTAAGGTTTTGACATAGGGATATTTTAACACAGTAATTTTGCCCAATGGAGAGATTTGGTCTTTTGACCATTGGTAATATTTCCCTTTCAATACCTTCTAATTCTTTACAAATTTTAATTTGTTCCATCTTTTTAAGATTTGCTGTATATGGTAATCCCCAAGATTGTAAAAGACTGTGTTAGTCCAATTCAGGTCTGTACTATCACACAACGTCTCACTTGAACCAATTTTGATCCTATCCCAAACAGGCTTTTGTTTTATTAATATTAGCTTTAATCCAAACTTTTGGAAATTGGAAAAGCAGTCAAAAGAGCACTTTTTTTAAACTTTTTTCAGAGCCCATCCAAAAAGAGGACTCGTATCATCTGCATATTGTTAATAAACAAATAGTATTCTTTCCTATCCTTATTCCTTTGATATTTATGGTGTGTCTTATCATGAGGACCCATAATTTTCAACACAGAGATTAAAATAAATATGGTGAACGGGGTCCCCTTTGACGACAACCTCTTCCAATAGAGAAAAAACTTTTGGAAAAAATACCATTTTGTAAAAACACCAGAGCTTGGGCTTCTTTATATAATACTGATACCCACTTAATTAGGTTATGCCAAAATTAAAAAAATATTCTAATGCTTTAACATAATCTCCATGAAATAGAGTCAAATGCTTTTTCGAAATCAATGAGCAACAGTATACAGGAATAAGTTTTTCAAACTACAGTATAACATCATAAATAATCGAGTATTTTCACAATAAATCTTCCTTTGAAGGAGCCCTTTTGATTGTATGTATAAGATAGTCCAAACTTTAAAAAAAAAACAAAAAACAAAAAAAAAACAAAAAAAAAACCAACAACTTTTTATGTAAATTTAGTATGTTCAAATTGGTGTTTTCTAAAGGCTATCGGGCGATTTTTCGACCAGATTTGGTACAAAGCGCCCTTGAATTAAAAATAAAGGATCGTGGATCTTTACGTCACTCCTTCAAGCGTAATAAAGATGTAGAGTAAAACCGCAATGGCGAAGAAGCAAAATGGCGACAAAGTGACAATGAAAAGTTGAAAACACCAAAAAGGGGAACAAAACGAAAATGGAAAGGTGTAAACATAAAAAAGGGCGACAAATCGAAATGGAAAGTTGTAAACACCGAAAAAGGCCGACAAAGCGAAAATGGGAAGTTGCAAACATCAAAAAATGTAATGGAGATGAAGTATAATATCACGCTTCGCCATCGTACCTTTGCATATTGTGATATATTGGTTATGAACAACTGAATACATTATTAAATTTGAAACATGGACCCATAGGTATACCAAAAGTGGGATCAGATGCCTTTGAAGCGTGCGAAGCACCTGTAATAAACCCTTTATCACGATCAGGTAAATTAAATCCATAATTAAAATAAGTAGGGAAAAGAACGACCTGACAATTGGTATCAAACACTTCAGAAAGCGTTTGACCTAGTGATAGGTTGTATTTGCAAATTAGATCATTATATCGACCTTAGAATTTGCGAAATGCTGACTTTAGACGTGACTGTTGAAACCTCGGTAACTGTAACACACTAGTTAAAAACCTGCCTCGATTAAAAAAATTAACATGCTCAGACTATTATCTCGTGTATCGAATCAGTTGAGAAGCATAAACATCATGTATCGGTGATAATGGGATATTACTACATAAAAATGGGAGGTTGACGATGGTCTTGTTTGTCATAATTTTATGTCGTTTGTTTTCTGTAGAACATAGACATAATTAACAGCAAACTAACAACTCAACTTTATGACAAATGGGACAATTTCAGATTTTCCATCGTGAACTTCCCATACTTATGTAGCAATATTCCATTATCACCTGAATATGGTGTGTATGTTTCTCAACTTATTCGATATGCAAGAGCATGGTCTGCGTATGATCAGGTATTTTTTTAATTGAGGCAGGCTACTAACAAAAAGCCGGTGTTGCAGGGGTTTCAACAGTCAGGTTTAAAGCCAGCATTTCGCAAATTCTATGGTCATTATAACGATTTAGTTTGCCAGTATGGCCTGTGATTGGGTCAAATGCTGTCTGATGTATTTCATAGCAATTGTTAAGCCGTTTTTCATACACTGATTTGACTACGGATTATTCCGTTTACCTGATCAAGACAATGGGCTCACGGCGGGTGTGACGGTCACAGGGAATGCTTACTCCTCCTAGACGACTGATGATCCCACCTCTGGTATGTCCAGGGGCCCGTGTTTGCCCAACTCTTGTTTATATATTCTATTTGGGACTTACGAGATTGATCACTGTTACCTATAGATACATCTATTGGCCTTTAAAATATGCATATTTGCAGCAGATAATTTATGTTATTTCACAATTCCTAGAATTAATTGTGGTACAACACGTTTGAAATTTCCCTTCCTAGCTTTTAGTATTTCTGTAAAGATAGGGGTTTGGTAGAACATTTCCTGGACCCTGCAATGTATCTCTGTAAGGTCATTGTGTAGTTTTGTGATCTAGAAAAAAAAGACAGAAAATGGGCCCTTTCAAGACGAAATTAAATAATGACGTATTTTGACAGTTGTGAATTTTAGTGAATTACTAGCTCGAATCGATCTTGGTGATCTTTGTAAAATCATATTAAAGGAAAGGAAGTAAATAGTTTACTTTAACAATCCAGTAAAACACAACATTTATGTGTTGGGTAAAGCCAGGTAAGTATCCTCGGGGCGTTTTGCAAACATCTATCACGTTATACAAGTTATAAATGAAAAAGAACAAAACAAATCACTATTTATATGTGGCGCGCAAAAGATTCCTCATTGTTAAAAGCCATGAGTGTTAAGTCTAAATTTGCAGCCCTTCACTGGCAATGGTGACGTCATATGAGTGAAATATTCTCAACGGGACGAAAAACAAACAAATAATCAATCAATCATTAATAGTATGATTTTATAGCATTGTAGATAGATACATATATAACAACAACATTCAAGAATATATTACTCAATGAAAGATAAATTTTCCAATAAGAAATCCACCGAAAACAAGAATACTTCCATACTTCCATTCCGTCTTGGTGAAGGCGTCTTTCCAGCTTGTCCGCCGTTTCTCGGCCAGTACCTGGACAGCAAGTAGCACGTGCAATACGTCAGGGAGGATGAAGCCTAAGTTTCTGAACCTCTGAAATGTGTTGTCATGCCACAGTATTAACTGTGTGAAAAATTGATCAACACCGCCCAGCAAAATGTGAATTAAACTTATAGCAATGATGGCTAATAGTCGCCACGAATCTGACTCCGAGTGCGTGGAGCACAACCGGAAGACATTCCACGTAGAATATAGTTCCGATAGCGTGAAAAACAATTGGTGGAAAAACTGATGGTAAAATCCGTCATTGATGTAATTCACATACACCCAGAAAGAATAATAATTTGGGTATATGTCTAATATGAATAAAAATAACATTTTCCATCTTATGAGGTTCTGGCGATATAGATCATGAATATGTTTGAATGATTCGTACGACACAATAATCACACAAAGCGTCATCACCCACACGATCAGCATTTCAAACGTTGCATTGAAATAAACATGTTTGTATGAAGTTTTTCCTAGTCTTTCATAGGAACCTGCAAATAAAATCATGCACATGAGAAGAAATTTTCGTTGCACAAAGCTTGTTTTTTAATTCATATTTGAAAGCAACTTAAAAACAAACATATTGAAGCGAAACTACGACTATTCATTAACAATTTAAATTTATTCATTACACATATACATTGTTAATAATGAAGTGTAAAAAACAAAAAATAAACTTTCCAAATAATGATTTTATGATCACTAATCTTGCGAATTCAAAACCTAATTGTGGTTATCTGTATTTTAGAGGGTATCAAGTTTCATGTCTTGTACATATTAAAGGGTTTATAAGATACTGCGTGAACAATATTTTTCTATGTCTAGAGAAGTTTGACCATTGTCCTTTTGACTTCAAAATCAATAGGAGGTTACCTATTAAGATGTTCCGGTATACCAAGTTTGATGTCTATCAAACAAAGGGTTCAAAAAATGTCTAATTTGACCTTTGAGCCTATGACCTCTAAATCAATATGATTTATTTACGTCTTATCTATAACTTGCTACATGTAATCAGTGCCAGTCATGCAAAAGGTTCTTTTTCAACGGACTGGGCCCCCCTTTCGACAAATCCTGGATCCGCCACTGGCATGTATCGTCTGACCGACAGATAAAAGGCAATACACATACTTTTCAAAGAGGCGTAAAAATGTCTTCTTTGACTGACTTCACTATGACTTCAACATCAAAGTTTTCAAAAACATATATGAACATTGGATATTTATTGTATGGTTTAATACGTCGTTGTTTTACACGTTTACAAAACATGGAGAGAGAGAGAGAGAGAGAGAGAGAGAGTTTCTTCCATGGTTTCCAGCTGTTGTCAATATCCATTTGTTTACTATTCCATATTATATGCAATGCGCGTTTTTGTTTTCTTTCAGAAGATTTTCATTTACCACGGAGCTGAAGCTCTTGTCTGATGCAGTTGGTAAAGAAATAAGATGTCATATTATACGTTTGACAATGCAATTTATCAAGTAAATGATCAAGTTTTCTCCAAATTGTTTAAACCTCGGATCGAGGAGAGTACCTTTTCCAGAGAAATGCTATTGAAAAATGGTTAAAAGTTTTTTGAAGTAGAATTTAGAACGTACAAGGTTTATACAGATCGATAAAACTGTATGTAAGTGAATGGTGAAGAATCGATAAGAAATGTCATCGATACAGACGATCGATGATGGATATTGTATTAGTAGCCCCGTAAGGACCCGGATTAGAATAGGTCCTCAGTACCCCGTTGCGTGTCGTGAGAGGCAACTAAATGGGGTAGTCCTTCGGATGAGACCGCAAAAACTGAGGTCATGTGTCACAACAGGTGATCCCTCCCTGCTCAAAGGCCAAGAGCGCCGAACACGGGCCTAAATTTGTAACACTTCACCGGCAAAGGTGACGTCTCCATATGAGTGAACTATTCTCAACAGGGACGTAAAACAACATAATAATCAATTACTGAATTAGTAACATCTCACCCTTGAACACTGTATCAAAACAGTCACACCGGCAGTGTGTCCTGTTAACTGGGGGTTTATTGGGGACCCAAATCAGCTTGTGGATGACACCTAAATTAGAAAACAGAAAACATTTTTAGAGAACCAAGATTAAGATTAATGACAATTAAGCAAATTGAATGATATTTGATATCCTGCTTCAGACTTTGTGTGTGTGTTATTACGATGTGCAGTCAGTACAGTATATCTATAAATAATTGCCTAATACTCGCCTGCATATCAAAGGTATTAAATATTTTTTTAGAATTTGGACACCAAACCAAAATTTTGCGTTATGTTTTATTAAAAGTAGCCCAAACTTTGAGTTCAAGATCACAAAGTCAAAAGCCATGATATGAAATGAAATGTATTGCCATATGATGTACATATAAAACTTAAGTGATACATCTTTTAAAAATAGTTCAGGAAATATGCTAAAAGTGTTAAGATAGGCCCGACGGTGGTAGAACATCTGCCCCAAAAAAATGGATAAAAACTAAAGTGAAATTTCAACTTTTTTATTCTGCAAAAATAATAGCCATGTATGATAGATTATCAGGGTGATAAAATGTTTGGATTTTGCATTGGTGTATCTAAGATTTTCCTACTAGATTTGACTACGGGTAATCCCGTTTACTTATTTCGACTAAGGGCTCACGGCGGGTGTGACCGCGTCAGCAGAGGATGCTTACTCCTCCATGCACTGATCCTACCTTCGCTTTAGTCGGAGGTCCGTGTTGCCCTACACTCGATTTTGTATATGTTTTTTGGATTATGATTACGTTTGACACAATGTTAACTTCGCCATATGTATTTAATGCCCCAACATCATGAAATATCATAAAATCCAAAAATTTGCTTAAATTCACACAATTTTTGTGATAAAAACGAAAAATTGTTATAGAGCACAGGCTTGGACCAAGAAGATGTTATAAAAATTCGAACTTCCAAGCATCATATTTTTAAACTGACAAAAAATAAAAATTGGTCCAAGATTTCCCACCCTTCGTGGGCCTACTCCTTTGTATCAAAAGGTAGGCCAAACTTCCAGGTTAATGTCACATGATCACATACCATAGCTATATAGCATCAAATGAAAGGTTTTATAAAATAATTACCTATGTGTACATAAGGAATGAGGGCCACAAGAAGCGCTGCAATAAGTTTGCCAAAGATGGAGGGAGTGCACGGTCTGCCGATGTTCTCCATTATTCAACCGCATCCACGCTGTCCACCATAACCCCTTCGTTCTGCAATAGTACTATAAGTCTTTTCCTCTGCTGAATCGAGAGAAGAAAAACAAAATCAAATAATTATCTAATTCTAAATTTACTCAAACTTTCCCAAAAATGCTGTTTTATTATCGATATCGAACATATTTTAATACTAAAGGGGCTTCATAGAAAGTATTCGTCTATTTGATGGATAAACTCTTCACTTCACAACCAAGGAGGCTATTGATATACACGTAGCTAATTTTTTGCTAGTCTGATTTACGCCTCTTCGAGAATATTTCCCTTAATTGAGACGACACCAATTAGCGGTGTTCAAAATACCACAATTTAGACCCATGTTCATCGCTCGGGGCCGTTTAGCAGTGTAGTTTAACGTGCCAATGGCTGTCATGACACGGGACCTCCATTTTTTAGTCGTATTCGAAAGTCCTGTGATTCTCACTTCTCAATATAGGAGCGTTTGACGAAGGATCAATCACTGCAATTATGTTTTTTCTTAGGTTTCACTATGGTCATGGCATCCTGAGTGGGGTCCGAACTCACAAACTTCCGACTACAAAGCGAACGCTCTTTGACTGGCTTGCCGTCTGATATCGCATACGATAAACATCTAAGTTTAATTTTGATTGTTTTGGCTTTTCCCGTGCACTTGTTAACTACGTCAGCGTTTGTTCAGCCGATGAGCCGCATTCGGTAGAGGGCTCTTTACATTACTGGTCACCTGTCTGTTTATCGTATGCGATATCAGACGGCAAGCCAGTCAACGAACAATCTATCATTGAGCTCCCGCGAACAGCCATGGTCTTCTCGTGGGACATTTATAAATGTCACAAAGAGACTAACTTGGTATGAAAGGTTATTATTCAGAACGCCAAAACCTGTGTAGTTCGTTTGTTCAGTGTACCGATGTCGTTGCATTGAACATCATAAAAGACATTTATATACCGGTCGCGGTGGCTCAGTGGTAGAGCTCTCGCCTCGAGATCGGGAGGTCGTGCGTTCGAGCCCCGTGCTGGGCATTCGGCCGCGTCAAACATAAGACGTGAAAATAGGTAGTGATTGCTCCTCCGCCAAAAGCTCGGCATTTAGAAGTGAGAATTACGGGTCTTTCGGATATGCTCCGTCATATCCCGTGTCTCACGCTAAAGAACCCTCACTGCTAAAAGCCATGAGTGTTAAGCACAAGTCTAAATTTGCAGCCCTTCACCGGCAATGGTGACGTCTCAATATAAGTGATATATTCTCGACGGGACAAAAACAACAAATAATCAATCAATCAATCAATTGTCTTTATAGTAGGTTACGTTTGTCATCAAAAATATTGAACATCAAACATACAAGCAGTCATGGAATTTAGCATCATTTTCTCACGGTTTCATTCTATCATCATTTCTCCTTTGCATCTTCGCGAGCCAAGTGTTCCGATTCGCTTACTCTAATTATACCCAAGCCAAGTGTCCGATCGCTTACTCTAATTACCCCTTGGCAGATTTAGTCGAGTTTTTAAGCCGTGCTTTGACTTCCCAAGGCATCCTATCAAATTGCGCCATTCATACACTGATTGAGCATGACATAAAACCAAAGTAGAATCATTAAAATGATCAGAAAGGCAAGTTTTAATACGCAGCGATTTACGCTCCGAAAGAATAAAGGTGATAATAGCTCGCCAACAAGTATGTCACCCTAATCAAAAAAGCAACTCAACAAAACATTGTTCACACTCTGAGTGTGCTTGGGTGCATGTTACGGATGCAAGAGGCGATAACTCGCATCGTAACGTTAGATTGGCAATTCAGTCGCGACTAAAATCAGCCAAGGGGTAAGATTTAGAGTAGTCGATCGAACACTTGGCTCGCTAAGATGCATTTTCTTTTGCTGATGAATGAATGCCATATGGTGACGGATAGATCTACTTTTCCGTGTTGTATTAAACACATTTAATCATACTTCGTATTGTTTCTTTACATAACAGATAAAAATAAGACTAATTGTGAATAAGTTGTATGTAGTTTTTCAAGTACGTGTTTTGTTCCCATGTTCTAGTGTACATGTACTCTGAAATACATTATTATACCGGATTCAGTTGAAAAAACGTGGGAAAAGGTGACAGGAAATGGCTAGAATCAAGAAGGCCAGGGCTTTTGGGGACCTCAGGCGGCCCCATGGCCAGACCCCTAGCCAAAAACGTTTTGGCCTCGCTTCGCTCTGCGATATATCTTTGCCTCATAAAAATATCACCCAACTTACGGCCATGTATATTGATCATTCAAGTATGGTCTGAAACTACGCGTTATAAATGCACATTGCATCTTGTGTATACATGAAACTCGTGGGGATCCGGGTTAGAATAGATCTTCAGTACCCCTTTCTTGTCGTAATCTTGAGGAGACTGAATAGGGTGGTCATGCATTCAGATCCGAGGCCCCGTTTCGGACACGATAAAGATCCCTCCCTGTTTGAAAGGCCATACGCGCCGAACGTATGCCTAAATCAGTGTATAAAAGAACGGTCTTACAATGGATGAAAAACATGTTACACAGTATTTGACCCAATGGCAAGTTGTATTGGCAAACTGCATCGTTATAACGACCATAGAAATAGCAAAATCAGTGTTTAAAGAACGGTCTAACATTGCGTATATACATGTATATATGAAACACGTCAGATGGCATTTGACCCAATGGCAGGTTGTATTCCATTGGCAAACAAGAATATCTTGTTATTAATTGTTTGTCAACTCCAGCTTCATAATATCAGCGGATTATAGCATTTGTTACACAATATTAAATTGATTTCAAGATCGAAGGATAAAATCTTCAGAGAGAGAATGAAGTTTACCGAAGCAGGACCTCGATGGCTTCTTTCTTTCACAAAAGTAGCCATTTTTAAAACAGCCGCCATTTTGGCCCTTGAAGAAATTTGGAATGTCCATATATCCGAAAAATTGTCCAAACAGAATACTCTATTATTGTGCTTGTATCATCAATAGCATAATTTTCTCACATATCTGCTGCACTAATATGGACAGTTTTCAGACTTAATCCCTCTATATAAATATGTATGAATTCTTCGATAGGTCTACCATTTTTTCTGGATACACTCCATATTATTTTCCGTAAAAACACATGAAAATGCTCTTACCTTTGATTATAGTATGTCGCAATATTCAAACCTGTTTTATTCATAGTCGTCTCCGAAGAATATTTATTCAGGAAAAGCTAAATATTACGTGTTCGTGCGACATATTTGCTGTTTTTCTTAATCCGTTTACAACTTCTGTATTAATTTAAAGGTACTGCCCATTGTGAATATATCGGGTGTGTTAAGAAAAAGTCCAGTATTTGTTAGTACTAGATTTATATTACTTGCAATGGCATTTAAGGTCATTTAAAAGTACTTTATCCCTACTTATAGGGTCACTCTGATCAAAGTAACGAATGGCTTTGTACAGGGCACGGGTTTTACAGGAAAATATATCTATCTAGTCTTCTTAAATTTCCATGGGGCTATGGGTCAGAATAGGTCTTCAGTACCCCTTGCTTATCGTAAGAGGCGACTAAATGGGGCGGTCCTTCGCAAAACCGAGGCCCCGTGTCACAGCAAGTGTGTCACGATAAAGATCCCTCCCTGCTCAAAGGTAATGAGCGCCGAGCATAGGCCTAAATTTGCATCCCTTCACCGGCAATGGTGATGTCTCCATATGATTGAAAAATTCTCAAGAGGGACGTAAAACAACATGTAATCAATCTTAAATTTCCCATCATGATCATCTGAATTTTTCATTGAAATGGGTCTCATGAAATACTTCATTGCGATGTTTGTATGTACTAAGTGTGGCACGATAAAGACCCCCTCCCTGTTTAAAAGGACATGGACACGTTTTGAACAAAAAATGTTCAAATTTTAGATTGCCAATGTTGATGTTTAAAATGCCTAATCAAGTTATTTCTAGTAGTCAGTAAAAAAAATTAAAGTCAGTTGTTGAATTACAAGAAAGATATGTAGAGCGCTCACAAATCTTCACTATGTAAACAAGTCTCGAGCCTTGTTTATTTTTACAAAAATATTGCTTCGTAGCAAATATCATGTTTAAAACAATATGAGATGTGAGGAACACTAGACACTGTTTAATTGTGTTTAGAATGAACTTATAATTTGAAAATATTTGCTTTAAATGGAACGTTTAGTAGCAGTATATTCAATATATGCAGCAAAATCATGACTCGGGCCTTGTGTACATAACAACGAATTGTAAGTGCTGTATGTCACTTGGAAGTCAACAGATGACGTTCACAATTTTACCTGACCATTAGAAATACCTTAGTCAAGCATTGTAAACATTAAAATTGGCAATCTAAGATTTGATCATCTTTAGTTCAAAACGTGTCCATGCCCCTTTAAAGGCCGTATAAGCGCCGAGCATATACACCTTTGTGCAGCCATTCACATGAGTGAAAAATTTTCCAAGCTGGACGTTAAACAATGTTCAACCAACAACACAACATATTTGACACATATTCACACACTGATTTGACTACGGATTGTTCCGTTTATCTGATCAAGACTATGGGCTCACGGCGGGTGTGACCGGTCAACAGGGGATGCTTACTCCTCCTAGGCACCTGATCCCACCTCTGGTGTGTCCAGGGGTCCGTGATTGTCCAACTCTTGTTTTTGTATTCTATCTAGGACTTACGAGATTGATCACTGTTCGTTATCTTTGCCTTTACATTTGCATTTGGGACAAATGATGAATTCGCATAAATGGACTTGACCCTGAAAGTGACTTTTCTGATAGCTTTTACCATTGCGATACGGCATCTGTGATATGCAAATTGATATAAATTACAATTTACAGATAATAAAACTTGATTCATCGTTGCAGAGGTTATAAGACAAAACAGATTAAAAATGACTGGGTCAAGATCACACTCTGTAACTACAATTTAAAGGTGGACCAATGGATGTAAAGGCAAAGATAACGAACAGTGATCAATCTCGTAAGTCCAAATATAATACAAAAAACTAGAGTTGGGCAAACACGGACCCCTGGACACACCAGGGGTGGGATCAGGTGCCTAGGAGGAGTAAGCATCCCCTGTTGACCAGTCATGTCAAATCATGTATATTTCATGCACTGCTAGTATTTAGTTGCCACAAAATCGATCAGACAACCGACTTACTGGTCATCTTCATAATACTCTGCAAGATTATAAAACCTTATACATACAATGGCCAGGTGGTTAACCACAATGCTAACTTCTGCAGGGATATATATTAATGTTTTAAGGCTCCCTTAATCAGAGAAGCTAGTTTCTAGAAAGCCAATAAATTTTGGCTTTCATATTAAGTATCTAGCTAGTACCTAATTCGAAAGAAATGGGCATTTATTTGAAACCGGGTATTGATAAGTTTATTTTACTGGTATGCATATAATGTTAACCAACTCTGCTAGGATACTATCCTATCTCATTCTTTAGTTATTCGATTGTTACTGGAATGGAGTCCATCAGTTCATTTCTAATGAACTATTTTGAAAGCACAATCAGTTCACCATCGGAACTTTTTACATAGTTAGAAGAGTTAATACTGAATTATAATTATTTCGGTATAAATATTCAAATATCATTTTTTTTCAGAATATTTTAGAATTTTTAAAGAACAAATCTTTAATATACAACTGTTAGATACTTACTGTGTTCAAGAAGCAACAGTTTGTCCTATTTCTGAAAAAAATTGCATTGTATGCCCCCCGAAATCTTTGATTCTGGGGCATATAGTTTTTGGCGTGTCCATCTGGCTGTTTGCCTGCAAAACTTTAACATTGGCCATGTAACTTTTGAATGGTAAGTGATGGGACTTTCATGTTTTCACATATGTATTCCTTTAAAGTTTTTACCTTTTGACTTTGACTAACTTTTCAAAAACTTTAACATTGGCCATAACTTTTGAATATTTTACATGATTTTTCATAATTTACATTAATGTGTATTCCTGATGACAAGCCCTTTCCCCCAGGGGGGGGGGGGCGGCATTTCGTAATTTTATGGGTAGGGACGTATGTGGAATCCATGCAGGGGCATCAGTGTGTAACAGACACATCTTTAGTTAACCATATTAAGGATACTGGTACCCGGGACTGGTACTCATACTGATGTATTTTCATATGTGGTTTTGTAGAATCTCTTTATCTAATATATCGTACCTATATATCGCGGTCCTTCAGATGAGACTACATAAACTGATTTCCCGCCACGTCACAACAGGTGTGACTCGATAATTAAAAGCCCCCTCCCTGCTCCAATATCGTAAGCGCTGAGCATAGGCCTAACCTTTGCAGCCCGGGCCCTCACTGGCAATTGTCGGACGTCTGTGACTAAAGGGACATGGCAATTTCGCCAAACAACTTTTTCAGTTTTATCACAAACCACTAGGACAGAAATATGTATCAATTTTGTCTGTTGTCTCATGCTGTCGTTTGTTGCTGATACAAAACGGTTATTAGGAGAAAGAACGACAACTCTTTTAAGTATAAACCTCGGGAAATAATCCCTGGTATTGTATGACATGATATTTGTACTTTTCCCACTTCTTTTTTGGGACATTTTTTATGACTGTTACTTCTTACTTCATGCCCTCTGGGGCCCAAAATTGGAATAAACTTATCTTGTCGTATCATATCTGTAATACATGTACATTTTTCTATTACGAATGACAAATCATATTATGTACAGTGTAGTGACCCAAGTTACAGGGTCCGGAGGACATCTGTCATTTTAACGATATAGAACTTTTTATCTATAGTAACCCCCATTCATATTACTTTTGGGCATACGCGTCATTCACCTACTTTCCGTCTCAGCATTCAATTAATTTGGTACAGGCAAAAATCATTCCTCCCTTCCAATCTTAAGTGTAGCATCTGGTTATACAATGTCATCATCATGTTGTGCAAATGAAGCGAATTTGATTATTAGATTTTGAATGCAGTTCAGATTACAGAAACCAAACATGTATACTATGGGCTCGCGGCGGGTGTGACGGGTCAACAGGGGATGCTTACTCCTCCTAGGCACCTGATCCCACCTCTAGTATGTCCAGGGGTCCGTGTTTGTCCGACTCTTGTTTTAGCATTCTATTCAATTAGGACTTACGAGATTGATCACTGTTCGTTATCTTTGCCTTTACATGCTCCAGATGAAAAGGTGAAGATGACGAACAGTGATCAATCTCATTAATCTGATATAGGATGGGCAAACACGGACCCCTGGACATGCCAGAGGTTGGGTCTATAATTATGTCCATTAACAAGCTCCACTCGGAACTCAGGACGTGGCTCGTACCTTATTTGACTTGTACATCACTTCTGGCTTTAATGTTGTTGTAGAATATGTCTGTAGTTTCTTCTTCATGCCGTCAATATTCTTGCCAAGAGCAAAGATAAGGGTTTCATAGAACATTTACTGGATTCAGGATGTATCTTTGTATGGGGCTTTGTAGGAACGTACGTAACGTTAACTCCATTGACTGATCGAGATATTCAAATTGATAATGTGTTTAAACACTGTTCAAGGCATAATTTAAAGAATTCATTGTCAAACAAATGATGTTAAAGGTGTTTCAACAGTATTGTTTAAAGTTACATGTAGCATTTTGCAAATTATATGATCATGCTAACGATTTAACTAGTTTGCCAATACAACCTGTCAAATGCTGTCCCGGAGTGTTTCACACTAACTGTTAGGCCATTACGCTGATTTTGACTACGGATTATACTACGTTTACCTGATCAAGATGTACAGCATTTTCCTTCGCCCTCGGAGACTCAATCCAGATTATCTGGCCTAGCTATAGCAGGACTTTCCCCTGAAGTCCAGGGGTAGTCAAAACACTATATAGCTACATGTAATTTATAGGTTGATTGGTTATTTGTTTGTTTTTCGCCCAAAAAAATCTTATTATTCTATCATGAAATCAATATCATATAAGTTTCTTGTTTGTGAAAATATTGTTTCAGGTATAATACAAAAGGTGAACTCTAGATAGACTTAAATTTTTATACAGTTTTAAATGCATCTTGCATAAGTATGCAGTCTATATATAGAAAGACTAAAAATGTGTTCTGATTATGCAGCTTCTTCATGATAGATAGTGGCATTGGCAAACAACTTCAACATAAATTCGGCAAGTTACACAAAATGAAGTTGTCAGAACAGTATTTCTTGTGAAATTTTAGGCTCTTTAAATAGGCATATATATATTTAGAGTTGATGACAGAGCCACTCAATTAAGATTGAACCAAGTTTTTAATATATTTCATGGTAATGACCTAACTACCTTTGTGATAATTTTATACTAAACAAAAACAACACTAGAGGTTCTACCAAAAATAATTATGTCATACCCAAGATCAAAGGCAACGAATCCCGGGCAAGGAATCCTCATGTTTTTATCATAATGTCATTAAAGATTGGAATACTTTGCCTTTAGAGACAAAACAATTATTAGGATAGAAATTTCATCATTGATAAAATATCCCTTATAACCCCTAAACTGCATAGTAGATAATAGATATTGTGCTAGCACCCCGGGGTAGCACTCAATATATTTTATAAGAACTAACATTTTTTCAATTATATCCGAATACTAGTTTTTAACAAACCGGAAGTATCCGAAGTTGATCGATCGATTCCGCCGCTGATCGGAATTTTAACAGGAAGGACAGAAATCAGAGCCAGATTAGTAAATAACTGTCCTCTTTGAGCGTACACTTGGGATTTAATTATGAAAAGAAAATGAGAAGATGATGGCGTATGTGTAAAGTTATATTCCTGACGCGACGAGTGACATTCGTCCTTAAAAATGTCAAAATTCTTTCGCTTTCTCAGTCGGCGACGGACGGGGAGAGGGGTAAAATCGGACCACACAGATCACGGGGGGCATCCAGTGAGGAGGAAAAATGTCGTTCAGTGCACGGTCATGCTTCTGGACGGCACTGATTTCACCACAGAAATCCATGTGAGTACACCTTGGTGCTTTTAAAATCGACGATCTCTGCTTTGCTTACGGCCATATAGCGAATTAAAAATGATCCCTTCTATCTTTTGTCAACAAACTTGCAAATTTTCTTGCGTGGGGTATGACAGACTTTTTTTTTTTCAACTAATGCATGTTTAAAAGATGCATTCTTGTGATATTTGTATAAATTTGTACATTTATGGAGGTTTGTATTCATCATTAAGGCCGGAGGTACACATGTATCTTTACTGCAATGTCCAATATCTTTGGTATCATGGTTGGCACATTTTTAATTTTGATGTGCTTGAACTTTTTAATTGAACTGCAATGAAAGGGGTTTAATTTCTGAGTATCATAGGGCCGTGATGACAAGTTTTTCAACTCTATAGAGCATCACGCATAAAGTGATGCCGTGATGGTGTTATTGTTTGCTTATGTTAATTTCTTTGTCTGACGACTGTCGACTGTGAGGTACTTCTGAATCTTGATTGAGAACTTCTGAGATATTGATTAGGAAAAGTCTGCAAGTAACACACAAGATTTGAAATTTAACTTGCACAACTATATTCATTAAAGTTATAAAAATCTTTTATCGTAACCATTTTTTCCATGAATATTTAATATCATCAAACAATTTCCAAGAAGTTTGATATAATTCTTATAGTATCTGGTCATGAATAAACGAGGGTGAGAAATATACCGACTGCATTACCCTGATCACTTTGTGAGTTGTATAGGAAAAACTGTTGATTGAACCTGCAAAGAAGAAACAGCTTCCAAGTGTTCAATTCAATAATCTGGCCAGTGAGATGACAATGACAGAGGCAATGAAATGATCCTTACCTCTGTTATTACTGAGCATTCTGTGGAATTCATGGACTCCAATGGGAAATATTGCTCGGATGATTGCTCTAGCTACATAAGGACGAAAAAAAAAAATATGTGTGTTTACTGTCACCTGGCTGCTGGAAAAATATAGGGTTGGTAGGACAGAACTTTTTTTTTTCTTTCCTATATAGTATGTTCAGATGTTTGCGTGTATACATGTATGTATTATCGTTTGTGTAATTATTGTATGTTTGCTGTTCTAAACAGCCTGTCAACTGCTTTGGATGTTGTTACATGTAATGATGTATCTTCTGCAAAAGTGTGGTAAAAATCAGTTAGGCTCTGGAGAAAGACAAAATTTTCCAATTAAAAGTGTTAGGGTCGGGGTGAAAAATATTAGACGGTTGGATGACCGTAAAACACACATATTTATTTATTTAATTTTTTTTTTGGGCCTAATGTATTATATACCACGATTACAACAGCAGCAGGACCCTGTTTAGTGAAAAGAGCACTGATTTGCATATATACCAAGACCAGAGTATTGATTAAGCATATAGTCACTGCAGGTATACTGCAGAACAGTATGCTGGTACTGTTTTAAGTATACATGCCTCTATATTGATTACAAATTGAATTTGATAGTACAGGAAAGTGTGTTTGTGCTGTGTACAGAATGTTGATTAGTTTTAATAATCTTTTCCGTTAGGAATGATTTGGGATTGGAACAACACTGCTTTCATGGGGTTATAATCTTAACTGGATTACAGCCCTCATTGAATTCACAAAAAATAAGTTTATTTAATAAGCAGATTACCCCTCATCCTGTTGAACACAAATTGTTTGTTTTGAAATCCTTCCTCTCTATTAAATATGTTCTATCGGGTTTAATATGGCAGATTATAGTTTGTCTCTCTTGAGTACGTGCAAGCCGTACCTGGAATTTTCTATATCATTTATGAATGAACATGTATACCGTATAATATTTTAAATTTAAAAAAAAAAAATTGGCTGCCACAGTCAAGTACTTGCAAATAAGTCAAAATATGTTGAACATGCAATCTTTTGATAAATAATGTGAAATTATTGAGTTGATAAAAAAAAATTAATGATATTAATTTAATATTGGTAAATATTGAAGAAAAAAAATTATATGGATGGTATTTAACTTTTTTTTTTTCACGCATGTATCTTTGCTTTTGACCTTGGATCATTACTATTAGACCTGACTAAACAAAGTAATTTGATCCATAGCCAAAATTTAGGATGGTGAACTTTTGCTAACATTGTATGTTAATTCATTAGATAGTTTAATACTGTAAAAAAAAAATAAAAAAATATAAAAAAAGAAACTGAACTTGCATTGCTCAGTTTCATGTATATATCTTGTTGTTTGGTTTAAAAATTTTTTTTCTATCAATGAGTGAAAAATTTAGCCCATGTACATATACATACTCACAAATGGTGATTTTGAAGTTCTGTGACCTAATTGATAAGTACACAGATCTATGTTTATTGATTCCTGGGGCCAGGCCAAGGGATATAAAATCAATGCTGTAAATCAGTACTTCATGCCCAGGAGGTGTGGTATGGAGCGTGATTGACTTGTGACACGTGCGATGTTGGATTAAGCATGATTAGTGACATCAAAAGTCACTGTCATTGTGTATGTTTATTGTTTTACGTTAATCCCTTATTTGATTTGTTACTCATTTTGAAACGTCATCAATTTTAGCTGAGGGGCTACAGTATGTTTATCTTTGCATAATTAAGCCAAGGGTTGTAGAGAAGCACAGTGGATCGTAAACCCATGACTAGCGAAGATCAAGACACATGTATGCATTTGCAGTCTGATAGACACATGCATTTAGGGCTGTATGTGTTAGCAGTGATTTTTTTTTAATTTATCTTGCCACGGGACCTCAATTTTTATACGCCCGTCTTCAGATTATGTTATGGCATTGTCCGTCCAGCGTCTGTCCGAAATATTTTGTCCAGGCCATAACTCCTGAACCTCTTTGTAGATTTGAACAATATTTCACAGAATTGTTGCCCTGGACATAAGGAAGTATCATGACCTTTATCCAAGGTTATTGGTCAAAGGTCAAGGTCACTATACACATAGAATTTCAACATTTGCAAATAGATTGTTCGGGCCATAACTCCTGACCCTCTTTGTAGATTTGAATAATATTTCACAGAATTGTTTTCCCTGGACCTAAGGAAGTGTCATAACCTTGGTCCAAGGTTATTGGCCAAAGGTCAAGGTCACTACACACATAATGGTTTAAACATTGTTCGGGCCATAACTTTTGACGAGTGCATGGATTGGAATCATCAATTATTTCACAGAATTGTAAGTGTCCTGGACACAAGAAAGTGTCATGACCTTGAGCCAAGGTCACTGGTCAAAGGTCAAGGTCACAATGCACATCATGATTTTAACCTTGTACGGACCATATGTTTTCAAAGGGTGCATGGATTGGAATCATCAATTATTTCACAGCATTGTAAGTGTCCTGGACACAAGAAAGTGTCATGACCTTGAGCCAAGGTTACTGGTCAAAGGTCAAGGTCACAATGCACATCATGATTTTAACCTTGTAGGGAACATCTGTTTTCACTGAGTGCAGGAATTTCAATAATATTTCATAGATTTGTTGCCCTAGACCTAAGGATGTGTCATGACCTTGAATCAAGGTCACTGGTCCAAGGTCACAATGCACATAGTGGTTTTACTATTATCTGGGCCATCATACAGGCGTAATAATATTGCTACCGTACGTTGGCGTTGCTCGTTATCTAAGATCTCATTTAAAAGACCTGCAACTCTCATAGATTTTTGAGTACTAATCAACTGACAAAGGAGCAGTCATTATATTATGTTTGACAGGTATAAGATCTTTTATACAAGCTCAGATTGAAACCACAAACTAGGGTCATGAAAACAAGGTATGTCTGCAATTTAAATTTTAGACACCTGCACATATAACCTTAATAATTGCTTACAATGACTGCTCCCCTAGCTAAGCCTGATATAGGATTCATTGAAAAGGGCTTTAGGTTAAAGGTTATTCCAGGAGTAAAACTGATAATGAATTACATTTTTAGACAGAAAAGTTTGAATGGTGACTGCTTATCGACAAGTTTACACATCCTTATACCTATTTTGAGTTCTCCATTATGCGTGTTTACCTGGGTTTAATCTACACACAGATTTATCCAGAAGCTACAATACACCTTTCCATTTTGTGATTGTGAATTTGAAATGACTAATTTCATTTAACGTATTTAATTCTGCACTTGTTGACCACAAGTCTTTAATTGGATTTTATTGGCTTAAGCCATATTAGCTGACCACAATTAAAATACATGTCATAATCTAATTAAGTGTCTAGGAGTGGACTACACACATAGATATTATTTATATTTGGAACTTAAATTCCGCTAATATCAGCCAATTCCGTTACCCTTCTTCAATTGGCCGAGGTGTGCCGGTGATTTGGAACTAAAACCAAGCTTGGTCTGCTGGTTGGGGAATTAAATTTTATTTGTAATGATCATAGTTTTTGTTTTTAATGGGTGGGGGTGGAGGGGAGGGGGGAGGATATTGTTTTTGTCCTGCCCATCATTTTCTCATTCTTTCATTCCATCTGAAACTTTAACCTAGCTGCATGGCTATAACTTTTGAATGGTTAGTATGTCAGTCTCTCTCAACATGGCTCATTTGTGCTAGTTCATTACAGTTCATTGAAGAACGTGAAAGACAAATCTTACCAACCCTTGACATGTTCAGCTGGAAAGAAGCTGGAAATTTGATACGTTATGAACTAATCGGTTTCTGGTCATACACTATCTTTTGTATAAAAAATTTATTTTCTCAGTTCTTCCTTAAAACTATATCTGTAATTTAAAGCACTTTGTGTACATTAAAACGTACCATTGTGCCTTTATCAGCAGGTGTCTTAGTTGGAACCTTTTGACTTCATGGCGGTATAGAATCTCAGGAATTTGTTTCTTTAGTGGGGATATATAATAGAAATGCTAGCCAGGGTGCTTGCAGAGTCCGTATGTAACACTTCTTTAACAGGTATTTGACCCTGTCCCAGCCAAGTTTTGAATTATCCCAGTGCGTGTGGGAGTTTAATCTGTATTTAGATAGTAATTTGTGCGGTACTATATGTATATTGTAACAATTATAACCCTTTGCTCTTATTTGTTGAATTCATTTCAATGCAATTTCATTACACTTCTCCATATAGCTACATCAATTACATATATAATAATATTCTGTTTATAGCATGTACTTGCAGATCTATAAATGTTAATGATACCAAACTTCCTTTATGAATAAATAAACTACTTAATTTAGAACCAATTTGTGTTTCCTATTTCCTTCATATCAAATTTTTGATACTTGATAGTCCGTTAATTGGCATAAATAAATTGCACGTGCATGCATGTATTATAGTAATATGCATAATGTTGTGAACTATAACTGTTTTCTATGCAATTCATGTATCAACTGTAACTAATTTATTATTTGTTTGAAAGTCTAGATACCTAACAACATTACGGACATGTGCAATGATTAAATCATATACTGCATGGTGACATTTTTAGGAATTTTAAGTCTTTAGTACATTGCAGCTAGGACATATAAGAATTGAGTTCTGACTTTTACGTATGAAGCATAACAGTAAGTTTATATAACATTTATCAAATCTTTAAAGGTGTTGAAGTACAAGGTGAAACATTATATTCCATGTACTTAGTAATATAGCTATTAAATTATAATAGTATTATGATACAAGTCGAGTTTTGATTCTCAAATGGACTGCATGATGCATTATCAACCATTATAAATTTCTCTGCATAATAACTTCACCATTAGCTTTATAAGATCATATTAAAGCAAGATGTTGATCATGTTTTAAATTGTGACAGTGTGCATATAGATCAGGCACAAAGGAAGAGAATAGAGATATATCAGATAAAATCCAATGGTTTAATATTCCTGTTTTTCAGTGTTTTGTAAGGAGTGATCAGTCAACCAGAACGACCGATCACAACAAGAGCTGGGGATTTTGTTTTAGCTGCAACAGATGTACTACTGTAACAATTGATAGTTATATCTTTTAAACACTTGATAATAGCCGATTTCGTAACCCACCATGGGGAATTCCTATAATGCAAGCTATAGTAAACCTATACATTGCTTTTGAGAGTGCATGAACTAATAGTGTAAGTCATTTAACAACTAAAATATCTTAGAGACAAATATTACATATCAGTGAATCTGTATTGGACCCACAATAAAATTTCAAATTTTTGACATTGTGGGGGGGGGGGGGGGAGATACAATTCCTAGCTGTCAAATGCTGGGAAGACAGGTTTGGATTTGGTAAAGAATTATACCAATGAAAGAGTTATTGCCCTTGGTATCAATCATAATAATATTCTTTAAATTTGATATGTTATTTTTAACAGAGTATTTTTTACAATAGCTATTGCAAAAGGACTTCAGCAAGATATATATGTTCCTATCATGCATGCATCTAAATATTAATCAGCGGTTTTGCAAAATCGTTTGATGTTTATAATATCTTTCAATTTCCTAGTGTCCGACTGTTTGAGGGTTACCAAGGGCAATTACAATAATTCACTACCAATCCACAGTGGTCCTTAGAGATAAAAACATAGGGTAGGTCGAAACTGAAACACACAATACTTTTTTTTTTCAAGCCTAATTATGAATTTAAAACTGGTGCCGAGATGGGCTGTTATTCATACATTATAATACATATTATAGTTATTTCATGAAGACCAATTAAGTTAAAAGCTTAATTTAAAAAAAAAAAAATCAATCATATAATTATTGAATTCCCTATCATTACTGTACTGCGCGATCATCAAATGTAAAATTGCAAACCAGGGATGTGTTTTTTTTTTTGTTTTTTTTTTCTGTTGATATGTGATACCTTTCTGCCGATAACAATTTTTTTAATGCTCCCTTGCGTACAAACAGTTGCAGCACCCAGTCCTGATAACTAAGGCGTGTAAAACTTCTGAGGCAGTCTGGCAGCCACTTTTATAGAAGACAAGCAAGAAGTGTCTCCACCCTATTCTGTTTCTGCATGCATGATCATAAGTTTGAGCAGACTACTCGCTAGTATGAATGATAAGAGTTTGGATTGTGAACATTATTTAGGAAAATGGAAATAGGTGTGTCTGTGTGTGTAATAATTACATTGTAAAAAAAACACACTCTTTGATCAATATTGAAATAGTATAATCTAAAAATTATATAGCATATGTTTTATATTCACCAAATCATGGGCCCTGACGGGGGGCATAATTTACATTTACAGTAGATGTATTGGATCGAGTTCCAATTAATGTTTAATAATATGTTATATTAGTATATCATTGGTTTCCCTTATAGAATTCTGTTTGTGAGAGACATTTGAAAGTCAGATTATCATGTACCACTAATATAATTCTCCAGTGACATATTGATCACTGTTGTGATTGAAATCTGTAAACAATCATGAGGTCATGCAAATTAGCTGGTCACCCGGGCCACTTCAGATTTAATTCTGTTAGTGGAAAAGTGATGTTAGGGGTATTGACCTAGTAGATTGAGAAATATTTGTCTACCTAATTAAAGTTTTAGTTCTGTATATGAGTCTTGTTGTAAGTAGTTATATGAGGATTGTTTTTATAATAACTTTTATATCCATGCATCGATCTCCATTTACATTATGATCCATTCACCTGTCTGTTACTGAAGTTTGACCCACCCAGCTAGCACTGTAACATTATATTAAAGTGTCTCTGGATTTAATATTACCACTAGCTTTATATGAAAAAAAAAAAATTAAATGAATATATATAAACAAACCCAACATTAGTGACTGCTCTGTCATAATATCGTAATGTATAATGATTATTTAAGTTCGGGGATTCAAATTTGGTAATTCTTTAACACTGGTAGTTTTTAGATGTAGCAGATGGCGCGCTTTAATGTGACCAGTACATGTCTATAATTGGGACTGTCTCATGCATTGTGGCATATCATGCATGCATAAAAATCCTGTAGTCTGAAGATTACGCAATCTGTCTCTGGAATTGTGGAGCAGTATTGATTTTTGATTTTGCAGATGTAATTTGCTTGAAAGAAATTTATGATAACAAAAAAAAATAAAGTAAATGAATAAATATTACAGCACTTTTTGCAGAATTTTTAATCCTCAAACATGATCCTTGCAAAAAACTTTATTTCAGTTCTTGTACAGAAATTAATTTCTAGCTATAAAATGAATGCAGCACACTGAATTGTTATCGTGTGCAACCTAATAATGGATTATGACAGACTTAGGAATTCTATGCAATACAGTTTTTATCAATACACTTGTTACATACATGTACAATGCATATATATAGTGTACGTTTTACTGTAAACGTGGTTATTTTTCTATGTTCAACATTACGCGTGGGGAAAAAAAATATGTGGTACATATACTACATAACTGAATGTTTTATAATATCAGATACAGTACGTACGCGTTCAACCTCGATCATTTATCTCGCACTTGATGGGACGGAGAAAAAATTTTGAGATATCTGTTGATTCGAGATATCGAGAGTATAAAGATACTTACTAGGAAAAACATATTGAGGGGAAATTTATGCTATATTACGTGGCCATGTAATTTGTGTAAATTTTCTTCATACATATAAATACGGGTCGCCACTTTTACAGTGTGCAGATCTATCTTTCTCATATCATTTGAGATTTTTAGAAGTCAATTAATACTTTGCTGTTAGCCAGACCTAAATGCAAACAGAGAAAACATTTTCAGACCTTTTAATATCTTGCATAAATATTGTTTAATGGTTTGTCTGAACTGACTTTTATGTATAGAACCAACTTGTTTTCAAAATTTCCATTTCCAATATGTCAGAGGTGATGACTTGCACATTGTACAATGTATACATATATTCTAACATTAAGTTGAGTGATATCTAAATTTAATCCTTATATTTTAACGGCTTTGTTGACTGTCTGTAGGTGGAATTGGTGTTTTAAATTACTATAGGTATATACATACATCAAATACTGGGGCGAACCTTTAAAAGGGGAAAACTGATCTTCAATGTTGACATCCTTTCTCTGTTTATTTTGACATAAATTGTCGACGTCTGCTTTGATACATTTGTTTGATAAAGGTATCTATACTCGAGATTCTAAATGTGGGGAGTGGCACAAAAAAAAGAAAACATTATTTTAACGGCTCCATTTAATATGAAATAGATGCATGTATAGCCACTGACAGGACTTGAAAAATCTGTTCAATTTAAGTAGATTTTGATAGTAACAGCTAGACTGTGATTAAACTTAATGATGTTTTGAATTAAATGTTTTACTTGAGTGTAGAAGACGAGGATTTTATAATGGACATGATGGGTACGTGTAACAGACTTGTGCCTGCTTGTCGCAGTGTGATGAGCCAATTCAGAAAACCTGAATAACCTGCAAAATTTCTAATGCTACATTGTATTATGTGTATGTAATGTCACTGCTAGTATATATGAATAATTTAAATTTACTTGTAACACGCAATCTTGAGTATAGCTACATAATCTCTATATCGTATGAAACAATGTTGCTCTTTAGTCCCGCCAAATGACGTTCTAATTATGACGTCACATTAATGCACAAATTGACTGTTGAATTTCATTTCGTTGCTATGTCAGCAATATTGATCCACATCTTCAAAATATTGTATTTTTTCTACAATTAATAATCATCAAATGACATCCCAAAATGCAATTGATCAAATATCATAATATTATTATAAGAAATAAAAGCAATTTTTATTTGATATAAAGTAAGTTGGGACACAGTTTACGCGGTTTATAATGTGTAAACTGCATGCCCCTACTTACTTTATATTGTATAAAAAGAATAAAAATTGCATTTATTCCTTAATACAATTGCTAGCTGTCACAATTTTATGTCTTTTAAAAATGAATATGCGCCATGCGGTGTTAAACCGTTCCTGCATCATGGTACATGTAGGTGCTAGACAAACCACACAACACTTAGTACATGTATATGACCTCCGGTCAGTCTGAGGTC
>CAJDSM010043255.1:0-22893 GCA_903981925.1 Ostrea lurida | reverse complement strand
CCCCCCCCAATGGAAAATCCTGGTTACAGCCCTGAATTATAAGAAAGAAGTTGGTCTAAACAGTAAATTTTTCATCTTTTGTAGTGATTCTGAGTTAATGGTACTGGTTCAAGGACCACGGCCAGAAAACATCCTGCTGCTGGTCCATGAAGTGTTTGAAAGTCTGATTTTGGAGTCCTTCCATGGTGTGATATATGATTATTTTGTACCATGCCCTGACTGCATCAGCAAAGAGGTAGGTCAGATAATTACAGGGCAAAAGGGGGATTCTGTGTTTAGTCATTATTTTGTGTTGCAAATAAAATCACCCAAGAAAATATAAGTATAATTCTGATAAGTTTAAGTCCTGTAAAAAGTTCTGGAATTTCAGAAAATTTGTAAGGACAGTGACTATGACCTGTCAAATGAGTCAGATACTCCGCAACAAAACATTTTATTTTGAACTTTGAATATGTCAAAGAAAAAAAATCAGCTGGTCCCCTGAATTTGAATTTATCTGCTTGTTAAACCAAATTTATCACTTTTCTCAACATTTTTTAATACAGCACAATCAGAAATGAACAGAATTTGGTAATTTTTTTTTTTAATATTTTAACCCTGTAAATTATATTAGTACTACAAGTCTTGCCACTCATGTGCAGTAAATATATGTAGTTGACTGAAATAGTGACACTGTGTTTGCAGTTGTATTTAATTTGTCAGGAAATCAAGAAACGACATTAATCTTCTTTAAAGAAAAGGGACAACTTTTATGTACTGTTAAAGACCTCTTATTTTTTGACAGGGAACAAAGGACCCATGTTTATTCAAAGCTGAACTGATACGCAGAGCGAAAGATCTCAAAGCTCCTTTTCTGCAGTGTACTAAATATTTCCATACCGTCACCATGGGCCAGTTACTGGGTAAGTGATAACAGATTTTTCAACAGTGACCATGAGTAAATTATAAGATATTTCCACAGTTACCATGAGTAAATTATAACAGATATTTCCACAGTCACCATGAGTAAGGTACTGAGAAAGTAATAAAAGATATGTGAAAACACCAGTCAAAAGCTGATGTGTTACTCTCTAAATACTGTTTTAATTCTCTTTTAAACAGCTATGATGCCTGAAGATAAAACTCTAAACATGTTTTTAATTTTCTCGTTTTTAAACAAGCTTATGATGCCTGAAGATAAAGACTCGGACTTTGACATACATCTCCAACACAGCATCAGTGCTCTTCAGTCCATTAACAGTGCTTTACAGTATGATGTTGTCCTGCTCTACTGTTCAGCAGACGTTCCAACTGATGGGGGTGATGTTAACCCCAAACACGTCAAGGAGGACCTGGAGAACTGGGGATTTTCAGTGTAAGGATGGATTTATATGTTGAGGGGTTCATGTTCATGTTGAACAGCACCTTGTTCACAAAACTGGCAATAGTTGTGCTCATCTAGCACTATTCAACCTGAAATAAACACTGGCCATTAGTATTGGATTAGAAGCATCCTTGTCTGGGAAAGAAATTTGCTTTTATTAACATCTATCCAGGGCAAAAATATTTAATTGGCATTATTTAATCATGTTAGCGTTTGATAAATGCCTACACAGAAATCATGAAGTACATCATCACGCTTTGGTGCACTGATATGTAACAGGAAGGGACAGAACCCAAGGCTCCTGAATCTGTAAGTCATGGTGACTGAGTTGAGCATTAGTTGAACCCAACCAGGGGGCTGTCAGAGCACCCATCAAGGGCTGTCAAAGCATTGTGGCCCCACCAGTGGCTGTCAGAGCACCCACCAGGGGCTGTCAAAGATTGTGGCCCACCAGGGGCTGTCAGAGCGCCCACCCAAGGGCTGTCAAAGCATTGTGGCCCCACAGTGGGCTGTCAGAGACACCACCAGGGGGCTGTCAAAGCATTGTGGCCACGCAGGTGTCAGAGCTTTGCGGCCCACCAGGGCTGTCAGAGTGCCCACCAGGGCTGTCAGAGCATTGCAGCCCACCAGGGGGCTGTCGGAGCACCCACCAGGGCTGTCTGAGCATTGCGGCTCACCAGGGGCTGTTCAATGCGCCCACCAGGGGCTGTCAGAGTGCCCACCAGGGGCTGCAGAGCACACTAGGGGCTGTCAGAGCACCCACCAGGGGCTGTCAGAGTGGACCACCAGGGGCTTGTCAAAGCGCCCACACCGGGGCTGTCGGAGCGGCCCACCAGGGGCTGTCGGAGCACCCACAGGGGCTGTCAGAGGCCACCAGGGGCTGTCGGAGCGCCCACCAGGGCTGTCAGGCATTGCGGCCCACCAGGCTGTCAGAGTGCCACCAAGGGCTGTCGAGAGGCCCACCAGGGGCTGTCAGAAGCATTGCGGCCCACCAGAGGCTGTCGGAGCATTTGCGGCCCACCAGGGGCTGTCGGGCATTGCGGACCCACCAGGGGAGCTTCGGAGCATTGGCCGGACCACCAGGAGGCTTCGGCATTGCGGCGCCACCAGGGGCTGTCGGAGCACCCACCAGGATGTCGAGGCATTGCGGCCCACCAGGGGCGTCAGAGCAATTGCGGCGGGTCCCCACCATGGGGCTTGTCGGAGCATTGCGGCCCACCAGGGGCTGTCGGGGCATTGTGGCCCACCAGGGGCCGTCAGGGCATTGCGGCCCACCAGGGGCTATGTTTGGAGAATGAGGCTTAGCTTTATGATAAGTGGAGAGCTACAATATCTTTTTCCATTACAAGAAGTCCATTAGTATTTATGTTGCAATACATGTCATTTTGCTTGTTTTGTAATTTCTGCATTATTTACAGATGGATGCATGATGACCTTGAAACAACCATGCTGAATGAACTTTACTTAGCATTGAAACATTGCAAGGTAAACACGTTGACATTTATATATTTTTAGGTCACTCGGATGACCTATTGCTATGTGCTCGTGTGTTAACAATTGAATATTTTTAGCTAGTTCTTGAGGGATGGGACAAAAACTGCCAAAAATGGACCATAAACACACAACTACAAGAAAAGTAGTGCATAGTCATGTAGAGCCTGAAGTCCTCTATCAAAATTGAATTTCATGATTCCCCAGGGTAGAGAATCTGATTCTGTGGCAGGACCAAACTTGGGATGGTGTAGTGGGTAGTCGTAAATTTCCTGATCCCTGGGGAAGGGCTGTTGGTATCGGGGTGGTGCCAAAACTGTAAACAATGGAGACATAGTATAAATCTGAATTTTCTCTCTGCAGGTTGTAGTGTGTTGCATCTCGGACCAATTTGGACAGGACGAGAAATGCCGTGACATGTTTTTATATGTCAAGGAACAGCTCTTTAAAAATATTGCAATAGTTGTTATTCGAAACAGCCTGGAGTGGAAACATTCTGAACTGGGCATGAAGATTGGACAACCTGTAAGTGAAGAGATGTTACATTCTGGCTGAGCATTGAGAATATAGAATGCACATATGATTCTAATTTAACAAGGACTGTAAACCATGCTTATAACAAAATGCTTATAACAAATTCATACTTATAACAAATTCATACTTATAACAAATTCATACTTATTTTGAAGTGATACCCATTCCTGTATAAAATGAAATTAAGGAAAATTGTATTGGATGTAAAGAAGTTTGGTTGTTTGCTGCTCTGGAGGTTCAATGTAGTCATGTTTTACTGTTGTAAGCCAACATTTATTATATCTGCCCTCTTCCAGGGGGAGACATGTACTTTCTGTCCGTCTGCCACAAAATCTTGTGAACGCTTCTCCTCCTAAATGGCTTATCAGACTTGAAACATTTTTGCATTGCTTCATTGCCATTTGTATATATGCATATCGTCAGGACGGGATGATCCAATCCTTAAAGATATGGTGGATTTGAAAAGGGTGGAGGGTGTAAAAGAGCTTGTGAACACTTCTCCTATAAGGCTCATCGGAAAGACTTGAAATGTTATACAGTGCTTCATTGTTATTTATAGATGTGCATATTGTCAGGACAGGAGGATCCAATTATTTACAAAGTTGTGGTGGATCTAAGAGGGGTGGAGGATGTAAAATAACTTGTAATCCCTACTCTCTTTTGGAAATAATCTCCAATCTCTTTCAGAAATAATCCCCAATCTCATTGAGGAATGATCCCCAATCGCAGTTGAGGAATGATCCCCAATACTTAGAATTATGGGGACATTTTCCAGGATTGGATCCAGAATTGTATCATATGCATGGATTCAGCCAACATAATGTGTAAAAAAAAACAAAAAAAACAACAACAACAACAAAAAACACAACAACAAAACATGTCAGCCTTACAATCCAGAAGTTGTGTACAATACAATGAAATATTTCTTACAAATGTTTTTCTTCGTAGAAAATGTGCATGATCAAGACTCCAGACAGATACTCATCCAAAATCAATGACTTGAAGGACATAGTCGATGATCATATATCTGGAATGGAGCTGGTAAGTAAATGTTTAGCTTTATGACACCTTTGTATTTCTCCCCTTCAATTGTTGTCATTTCGTCTAGTTTTACCTGAGCTTATATTTAAACGTTGTCCAAACTCAGCTCAAGTGAACTGTTATGATCAAAATTCTATCACTATCATTTACAACTTCTAAACCATTCAACCAAATTCAACGGCACAAAGCATCCTTCGGTAAAAGGTATGCAAGTTTGTTGATATAGATATTGGCTAGACATTTCCCCATGCAGAAGGAGAATGACAATATATGTAATGAAGATTTTTATGTTGAAACCATGTGAGGCCACCATAGTGTTTAAAAGCTATAATAATATTCTTTAAGATCACCAAGAATCACAAGGATATAATTTGTCAAATTGATCATTTATACAAGAGTCCTCATGTTTTGTTGAAAACTCTGATCCTTATAGTCAGAATGCAGCTCATACTTTAACAAATGAATACATGGGGAAGGGAAATTACTAAAAAATCTTTTTCCCCATGAACCACATGGGTACATTAAGTCAAATTTATATTTTATTAGTTTTCCTCAAGAACCAAAAAGGTTATGATAAGTTGAATTGCTAATATCCTCACACTGTCAATGATTGGGGTGTGATCATGCCAATACCTCGAGGGACTGGTCACAGCAACAACATGGGTTCATAGTACATGTATACAGGAAAATTCATTAAAAATATGACCTTGACCCCTGTCCTGGCACACAAAACTGGTATAACTTAGGGACTGGATTGATGGAGAAATCTTTAGAAATGGTAATAGAATGGTAAGATATACAAATTTATATCAAGGTCAAGTGACTCCAGTGACCTTGACCTTAGAACATAAAATTGGCATTACTCAAGAACTAGGTATGATAGAGAGATGGGATCTTCAAAAAACAAGATCTATAAATTGGTATCAAGGTCAAGTGACTCCAGTGACCTTGACCTCTAACTTTGAATATAAATGTGGTATAACTTTAGAACCTGGACTGATAAGAGAGGCAATGGAATTTTCAGAAATGATGAAAGGATGTTGTGACCTAAAAACTAGTGTCTCCAGTGAACCTTTAACCTTGATCACAGAAAGCTGTATTTTCAGAACCAGGACTGATTGAGACATGGAATATTTAGCAATAATAAAAGAATTTAACCTTCCAGTGACCTTTGACCCTGTGCAAGGGAGGAAAATAGTAATACCTGGGTATTCAGAATAAGACCACTTTTATACAGCCAGTACTTTAAATGGGAGACTTTATAATCAGTAGATTATAATCATATTTAGTTAATTTATCATTTAGATGAAACCAGACCACCCCGATATCTTCATCAGCTACTGCTGGCAGAATTCCCTGGATGCTGTCAATAATGGCACCCAGGCAAGACATGGAGCTGTGGGATTCGGAGATCCTAGGAAGATTAAAGAGTGTCTACAGAAGAAAGGCCTCTCCTGCTGGCTAGATATCGAACAAATGGGAAAAGTAAGAAACATATAAAATGGGAAGGGGTATATGTAGGATGGCAGGTTATCCTTAACGTACAGATTTCTATGAACAAGCTAATGCCAGTTTGTGTAATTGCTGTGATTACAATTTGCTGTTTTGTATTTCAGTATGGTCTTTACCAGGAGATTGCCATTGGCCTACAGAATTGTAAGGTCATTGTGGCCTGTGTATCAGATGAGGTGTGTATAGAAATTATTATTTCATTCAAATTTAGGCACCATGAATCCTTTCCATGTCAAAGATTCCTGTACACATGTATGTATTGTTATGAACTAACTGTGTTACGATTTACATACAGTATGTGGAATCTGAGGCCTGTATGATGGAGTTGAGATTTGCAGTGTGCAACATGAACCTACCTCTAGTCGTGGCAGTAGTTGGAACAGGAGACAAATGGAAGAAATCAGAGGTAAAATTTCCTTGTCCTAAACTTTTAAATTGGTGGAAAGAAATTTCCCCCTGATACTGTTTTGTGTCCATGTTTAGGAGTGATCTGACTGTTGTCTTCTACATGTGACAGGTCAGTCTCCTGATGAGGCGATCAGAAAAGGAAGCTAAAAAAGTTAATATGCAGAAGGAGAATCCAGAAGGATATGAAACCCTGCACAAATTTGTTGTTGATGCTCTCCCCTCAATGACGGATGAAATTCTAGCAGCAGAGAAGAAAAAGAAGGATGCTATAAAGAAGAAAAAGCAGGATTCCAGTGAGAAGAAGGCTACGAACGAGAAACACTCCTACCAGGTATTGTAAACTTCTGCTAAGTAGTAGTGGTAAACTTGATTGTTGTCAAATCGAACAATGTTTCTTGAATGATATTTCCTCCTCACCTTTTTATGCCCCCTCTATGTAATGGTCGGGGTCTATAGAATTGCCTCTTTCCATTTATCATTCTATTACAGTCTAGGTTAGACTTTTCTAATATTAAGCTGATTTTTTTATTGTTTATTTGTATTAATAACTTCAAGATCAACTTTGAGTTGAATGTCAAATATTGTAAATTTCAGGACTCCTGCACCCCTAAGGCTTTAGGGGCAGGGGAAAAATTCTAAGAATGGTCCAATTTCAAAAATTTTCTCTAAAACATGCTGCATATCTGAAACATAAACGAAATGCATAGTCATGCATGTTGAGCAGGAATACCTCTACTAAAATTAAGAATTCCTTGATCCCCAGGTTGTAACCAGGGCCAAGCTTGGTATATGTGTAAGAGTGATACTCAGATGACCATTAAGGGCCTGTGAACTGTTTCCAAGACAAACTTGGATCATGTATTGAAGATCTGTGCTTTATACTGTGTAAACTTTGTAGGAAGAATATGAGCTGATACAAAGGAAGTTCATTAGACACGTCATCACCATGACGAAGCAGCTTGACCTTCAGCTGTTGCCAAGGCTATTTGTGTTTGATTTTGTCAAATCAGGTATATGTCTATCTCATTATTTAACAAACTTTAATGATCATAGAGCAGAGATATCTTTTTAAAACATAAAGGGAATCATTAACAGGAAATATAGCTTACTCTGGATATATTGAAATTCAGGGGACCAATCCTCTTTCTTTCAATATAATAGAAGTTCAAAATAAGCAAATTCGGTAAATTTTACCATATCAAAAGCTTCATTTTGCATCTCGATTTCAACTTTAAAAGTGGAAAAGTTATCTGATTACAACATTTGTATATCAACTCAGCAGACTAATGATTTCAAAATAGGCTATATTTCAATATAAGCGACTGCGACTTGGGATTTTTTTTTACTTCAAAATAAGCGACTTCAGTATTTGTGGACTAAGTTAGTAGTTTTATTCTCTAAATTAAAAGGAATCATTGCCATTAAAGAAACTTCTTTTTCAGTCAATAAACCAAAAGGACCTGAACCCCAGCAAAATCTTGAAAGACCAAAAACTGCTGGAAAATCATTATTGTCAAGGGCCAGCAATTTAAATAAAGACAGGGTTAAGGTAAATACTAAGAGTTAAGTCTACATCATTTGAGTTCATGTCATTATTTTCTTATTTCAAAATTAATGTGACATAATAGCTGTGAAGCTTATTGGAAATGCAATATTGGATTATAAATCTATTTGGGTGATAATAGATGCACATGTATCTTAACCATATATTGTAGGCTGTGTTACTAGCAGACCAAGGAGACGACGAAGAAGAATGGCAGTCTGAAGATTTCTGTGTTAGGCTTTTGTGTGAGCATGAAGAGGTAACTGTATACATGCAGATCATTTTGAAATTGTATATAACTGCAGAAATGTGTGCTTACTCTCAAATGAATCCTTTCAGGGGTGGCACCTGGTCCCTCAGCAACTGAGTCTGTTTACAAACACTGCAGAGGAGATTATCAACACCATCACGGATGCTGCTCCGTTCCTCGCCAGATTCTATGCCATTTTAAAGCAGAGCTCTGTTAAACTGAAGTGTCTCAATGGAAAAATAGGAGAAAGCTTCATGAATTATTTGGACCAGGTAAGTAACACTGTACAGATACATTATATACAATTCAAAAGAAGCAGGGAAAGGGGGCAGCAAAAATGCAATCTTGATTTTCATTTGATCATGAAGCAACTGATTATTAATAAAATTCCAGGGTAATTAACTCATTCAAATCGAGTCGAACTTTCACATTCCCGATTATGGATTCTTTTTTTGTCACCTGCAGAGCATGGCAGGCACAGTAGGGACCCTGTTGTATATACATACATCTGTCTTCTCATCTGTGCAGGTGGAGTCGTACCAATAATGTAATTTGAAGCAACATTTCATGATCATACCAAATATAAAATAGTCATGATTCGTCTTAAGGCTCATTTCAAATACATACATTCAAAACCGAAATGTTTTACAAAAAGAAACCAATCTATTTGGTACTACAGGTAGTGATGATGTATCTTAAGATGCCCTTTGTGATGATTTGTTACCTATCTCCTTTATAGAATTCAAAATATCAGGTAAACAAGAAAATTTGTAAATGATGTGTTCATTTCCCCACCTTGTATTGTCTGCTGAAAACAACCTTTCACTGAAACATTAATTCTCACTTTAAATTTTTGCATCTCTGAAAGTTTGAACACATGTTTCTTTTTTTTAATCAAAACACTGCTACTTTTTTCTTTCAGAAAAGTCTGGTAAATATTTTAAGTGAAAATTTTCTTTTTTTGAGGTAACACTAACTGTCCAAAGATAGTCTTGACTGATATCTTGTATTGAATGTTTGTTTGCTTGTTACTTGTAACCATACATGTACTTTAATTCCCTTTAGACTGTGTATGACAGAATTTTGTCCAAGCTATTAGTATATATATATACTTTCAATTTCAACTCCTTTTGTTCCTTTGAAAGTTTGCGGGCCAATATCACATGAATTTGGCACAGAAACTTTTCTTTTCAGCCTGCAAAAGTGAAGGATTGATTGTGACGTCATAGTAGGCCACGTTTCTTGACATTGCTGTTAAAATGCCAACAAATTACTATGTCTTTAAGTTTCAAATTTTTCGTGTTATTCATCTTTTATTCAGTTAAACCAATGAAGAAATTGTTAAATCATTGTTAGTTTCTAAATGAAGTTGAAAGTATATAATTAAAGGTTATAGACTTTGTATGGGGAAATATGACAACCTTGTATTTTGTCGCAGACAGATCTCACAAGCTCGGTCCATCTACGCCCCAAAAAACTCTGTCGTCATATTTTCCCATACAAATACTGCATGCTTAAAAAATTTAAAGCTGCTGAATTTCAAATTTTGTTGAACGTTAAAGGATCATAATATCTTGATATTCCAAACTGTCAGCTAATTCCTTTGGCACCTATACTTATCAAAACTTCAAATACAGATTTCCTGGAAAGCAAGAATGTCCTGGTAAATTAGTAGACACATAAAAAATGAGTATTCTTGATATACTTTATTTGCATTCCCTTTACATTCATAGTCAACATGATGTGCAATTCACTGTGTTTCTATGTAAGTTGAGGTATATGCCATATATGGACTAATTCATCATTCCAATAGGAATACTTCCAGCACAGTGTACGTACACATTTTAGTAATATTTGATAGGAGTTAAGGTTAAATACTGGTATTTTCTACTGAGCTAGACTATGTCAGTGGTGATTGTGAATTTAGAGCTAGTGAATGGTTGCAGATGTGTTTACCATTAACCTGCTTTCTTTACATTGCTAGAAAATTTCCAGCATTGTCAAGGTTGTTGTAAATAGTTTCTATATAAAACACACACAGAGTAACATATATTGTAACAAAACGACAAAGGTACTTGAAAGCTGTTGTCTTAATGTAATTCTCTAAACATCATAGATACTAAATTATGCCCTCATGCAACAAGCCAATCGACAAAAACAGAAATACAGCCTGGTTTGAAAAGAAGCTAACTTCGGTGAAGAAGCTTTGCTAGACCCCCTAGTAGACATATCCATTATACTGAAGATTTTAGAAACTAATGTAATGAAATTAGAATTATTGGCCAAAGTGATTCTAGGAAATTGGAATTTATGACCAAAGTGATTTTATTGACAAATCACAATCTGAATTATGTTGTTGAAAGAAAATGTTGATGATGATTTTAAAATGTTTGTGTCACATTTTTATATATTGCTTGAATTCATCAAATTTGATATATTGGTAATTTGAGCATCTTTGAAGCATTTGAATTGAATAATTAAGCCTATTGTGAAAGATAAAAATAATTTAATCCAACAAAAGATTATTAGACCAATGTCAATATTGTTTTGCACATTTTTAGGAGGGAAAGTCAACTTCCAATTTCCTGACGGCATATTTGGCAGTTCACAAATTGGTGGCATCTCATGTTGAAAATGAAGAGTTCATCAGGCAGCTTGATAGGCAAGTATTTGATTCCTACAAGAAATGTTAAAGATGGCTATGAAAATTTACACAGTTAAGTTTTAATTCATTTTCCAATGAGGGCATGCACATTGATAATTTGCCATTCTGTCCATCAGGCTAAAGTTCTGAGTTCACCCATGTCAGAGATCTTCAGACAGGATATACTGTGGTACAGCAGTATATGTATACATCCGTCTGTTCTGTCTGTTTTTGTTCTCTATGTCTAGTTTCATTTCCAAGCTGTTTTGAGGAAATATTGACTAGAGAGTACATGGTTAGTTGGTCTCCCTCCTCTCATGCTTCTAAAGCTTTGTAAACAACTTGAAGGATTTGGTTTCCAAGAAATATTCTAATTTTCGTCGACATTTGAAAAAATCACAGGATGTTGAACTAAATAGTAAATTGTGGTGAAACATTTTACACACAAAAGATTTTTATGCCCCCCTTTGAAAAAGATGAGGGGGGCATTATGTGTTTGCACCTGTCGGTCGGTATGTCGTTTTGTCTGTAGCACCATATGTTTGTCCGCTCAATATCTTTTGACCCCTTGCTTGATATAACCAAACTTGGTACAGGGGTTGCCTTAGAGAGTAGATGATCCCTATTGATTTTTCAGGTCACATAGTCAATAGGTCAAGTCAAGAGGTCAGTGTGTAGGACTTGTCGGTCTGTTGACCATGTTTGTTGTCCGCCAATATCTTTGACCCCTTTGCTTGATATCAACCAAACTTGGTACAGGGTTTGCCTTAGAGAGTAGAGATCCCTATTGATTTTCAGGTCACATTTGGTCAAAGGTGAAGGTCAAGTGGTCAGTCTGTAGACTATTGCTGTCCGCTCAAATATCTTTTGATCCCTGTGCTGATATCAACCAACTTGGCATAGGGTTTTCCTTAGAGATTAAAATGATCCCTGTTGATTTTAAGGTCACACAAGGTTAAAAGGTCAAGGTCAAA
This sequence comes from Ostrea lurida, assembly GCA_903981925.1. NCBI lineage: Eukaryota > Metazoa > Mollusca > Bivalvia > Ostreida > Ostreidae > Ostrea > Ostrea lurida. Next base: position 11,133 of record CAJDSM010043255.1, on the reverse strand, counting down.
TCACTGGTCTTAATCCATGGTTGTGCCGCTCCAAAATCTTTTTGAGCCCTTTGCTTAATAACAACTAATGTGGTGCAGGTGTTGTCCTTAGAGAGGTAATGATCCCTAATAATTTTTGGGTCACATGGCCCAAAGATCAAGGTCAATTCGATTGGCCATATTTCAAAACTGCTAAAGATTTGTCATATCTGTTGTATTTTGTTCAAACTTGACATCTCAATCATGATGAATAGGTATTTTTACCCTTATTTGTTTTAATGATTATTGTTTTGCTTGTATAAGTCACCAATTTCATAATACCTTTAACAGGAATTAGCCCTCATTTTGGAATTTTAGTCACCATGGGGGCATAACATTTCTTGTTTTATCTACCTCCTATTACAGTTTTCAAGCTAGGACCTTTTTGTTCATACAGTGCAAAATAAAGTGTGCTGGATGATGGCTGATGCTACTGAAGTAAAGTTCTACAATTCATGGCTCAATACCTTACATAGGCTTGTTACGGACAGGTGTATTGCATGCCATTTATAGGATTTACCTTTTGTTTCTCTGTTCATCTGTTAACTGGAGTCATTTTTTCACCAGAGCTGAAAGCTTGTTTGTATGCTCTTTAAACTTTCCACATATTTAACTTTGTAAGAAGCAATGCACTAATTTCAAACAAATTTAGCCAGGGCATTCATTAAAAATGATACTTTTTTCCCCCACATATCAACTGGTGACTGGTAAGTTCACACCATAACCTCCAAGGTCAGGGTGGGGCTAAAGTAGGGCTTTAAATTTTACAAATAGGAATATAAAGGATAGTCATTTTGAATTTTTTTTTTTTCAGAAACTATAAGTTGATTGGCTAAACCATTGGTCACTAGGGGATATGCTTAATGGGTTATGGTCAATGACCACAACAGCATCAGCCCAAAGTCAACAATTAACAAGCATTCTGAGAGTATTGCAGGAGTATTTGCATCAGTTTCTGTAATACATAGTCGCGGCCTACCGCGTTACACAAATATTGAACCCGCAACAATTTCTAATTTCATTATGTAGGGGCTATATCATATATTTATGGTAAAAGGAATTTGGTCTATATCTTTAGTGAAAAATGAATAGATCAAATTCCAAAATTTCATCTGGATCTTACTGTATGGCAAAAAGATTCCAAATATCAAATGAAATCTGCAAGCCAGTGACAAAAAAGGCGGAAACTGAGAATTATGAATTTTTTTAAGCCCAAGGGCCATAACTCAGTTAATAAATGAAGGAATCGAAACCAAACTGGAACTTGACATGCTTAACTTGGTGATGCAAAGCCATGTACCAAATATCAAAAGAATATCTGCAAACAGTGAGAAAAGAAAAAAAGTTCGGAAAAGCTGATAATCTTATGAAATTTTTCTAAGTCCAAGGGCCATATTCAGTGAAAAAATGAATGGATTAAAAACCAAACTCGAACTTGATCTTAACTTTGGATGGCAAAGCGATGTTACACAAATATCAAATGAAGTATCTGCATAAAGTGAGAAAAAAAGTAGTGGAAAACTGATAATTTATAAATTTCTAGTCCAAGGGCCATAACTCAGTGAAAAATGAATGATCGAAACCAAACTCGAACCTTGATCTGTAAACTGGTAAACTGCTTAAAAGTGACAAATTTCAAAAAATCTTCTTCTTTAAACGTGCACATGTCTGAGAGAAATTAAATGCATAGTGATGTAGAGCAGGAAGGCCTCTACCAAAATTGTTAAATTTGGTGATCCCCAGGGTGTGGCTATGACTTAGACGGGGCCAAACTTGGGTACATAGTGTTTTTATTTGTAACATTTGAAAACAATCTTCAAGTATGGCTTATTCTATTAATTTGAAACTAGAATGAAATTTGAATGAACATGGACCTTTATCTTAATAACCCCCCCCCCCCTTCGCAACAAGTTTTGGGAGGGGGGGTGGGGGTTACGGAATTCGGTTATGTCCGTCTGTAAACAGAATGTTTTCCAAACATTAAATGCTAGCCTTTCCACCTAGAGTTACCATATCATTCATATGATCTACCCATGGGATGAAGATGTTCCTTAGCAAATTTGGGGTCAAAGGTCAAGTGCACTAGACAACAAAGTAACAATATGGTTTCCGGGTTCTAGAGCATTATTCTTTCCACGTAGAGTCACCATATCATGCATATAGACTACCCTTGAAACGAAGATCTTTATCTAAATTTTGGGTGGTCAAAAGGTTCAAGTGCACGGACATCAAAGTAGCATATATGGTCTAGGCTTTCAGCGTTGTGCTTCACGTCGAGTCATATATCATACATGTATATACTAACCATGAGGGTCGAAGATGATCTTATTAGAATTTGGGGTAAAAGGTCAGCTCAACTGGTTCAAAGTAGCAGTATGGTTTGCAAGGTTAACAACCCTTTGTGAGATTGAAATGTTCGTTTGTTGATTTGAAAAAGAAAGCATTAATGCAGTATTTGTAAAGTATAAGATATGACCACAAACCTATTGAGACGTAAAAATGCAATATGACATCCTGTATAGGTATGATACTCAGGTGACCGTTATAAGGCCTGTGGGCCTCTTATTCATTAAGCTATCTGTAACCTTTGATTCATGCTTGAGCATTGTGTAAACTAAAGTGTTTCAAGGAACACTTATATCTGCTGTGATGACATCATTGCCGTATACACTCGCCTATAAGTCGGTTCGCCTATAAGTCGGTTGTGTTTTTTGAGATCATTTTGAAGGATTTTGCCATTGACCCGCCTATAAGTCGGTACAACTTTTTGCCAGAATCAGTTGACAATTTCAAATCAAAGTTATACTGATTTTGCCCGTTTCAAAAAATATTTTGGGAAATGATGGCAGTATTTAACTATTCTTTCTTCAAAAACCAATATCATATCAATTTTCTTATTATTTACCTGTTTGAATAATATTTTTTTATATTTCTATGTCCAGACTAATTTGTCTGGACGATGATCGATGAGTTGTTTTAAACATTAATTGATTGGTACATTTCGCCGACTAGAAAAATACTGATCTTCCTAGGACTCGCCTATAAGTCGGACATAGACTTTTAGACCAAATTTTTACTCCCAAAAATCCGACTTATAGGTGAGTATATACGGTAATCATGACGTGAAAATTACTTTTACACAAGCAATACACACGATAATATCAACGTCATATCTCTAACAGTTACAAAGTTTCCAGTGTCACAGATAGACTGAGAAAGGAGGACATCATCCATAAGCTCACTGTGCTTTGCAGGCAACACAAATATTTAATATTACATAAATTGTTTTTTTGTAGATGTCATTTACCCAGTGGGAAAATTGCTTGGCTTTGTGATAAACATTCCAAAGGAAACAGAATCACAAAGCTCAGTGTGGGTTCCATCAGCGTGCACGGTCAAGGGCAAACCATTCTAAACAAGGAAGATGAACTGATGAAAGAATATCTGAAAACTTCATCGCACGCAGCAGCTTTAATGGGCAGACCAGAGAGGGAGTCATCCATGCTCAATTTTGATAGACAGCCATCTTTAATCAGATCAGGAACTAATGCATCTTTGATATCAGAGAAGGAGGAAATAAAGGAGATTCCCCAGACAGAGCAGAGCGGGGCTATGAAGATCACAGTAACAAAACCACAACAAACAGAGGACAAGGGTAAAGCTAGCATTTCAGTAGGATGTTGTTTTGATTAAAGGGACTGGCCCCACCATTAATCTCCAAATTTTTTTTTCCACTTTTTATAATCTGAATATCTTGTCTGTGGTGTGTTAAAAATCAAATTTGTGACTATGCAGCATATTTACAAAATTAGCCATTCATAATTTGTTTTGTTAAAATAAAAACGCTGGCTACAACGCTACATTTGGGGTGGCGGAAATCGAACGATTACACTGTAAATTATAATTTCCTGGACTAACACGTGAATAAATGTGAAAATGTTCATGTTTACTCTACTTGTTGGTCTTTTTCCTGCTGCGGAACCGCCATGCAATGTTGTGCGTAACCGCCGTCCCAAATGCAGCGTTGTATCCAGTGATAAAATGACTCGAGTCTTTGTTTATATAACAAATAGTTACGGCTGAAATATCGCTCGAATCCGTGCATTCAAAAGGTCCAAACTTTGATTGTAGACTTTAAATGAGTCATGTCTTCAATGTTTAACATCAACAATGAAATATCTTTTAATCAATAATCGTGGGTCAGTCCCTTTAATGTATGCGTGTGCAATTTCACCACTGTCAGGTTTATTGTAATAGTGCTATAAAGATCAATGATACATCTATTACTGAATGATGCGACAATTATTGTAGGTAAACTTCCACCTCCATTGCCTAAGAATGCAAATCCTGTAGTCAAGAAGAATGGAGACTTAAAATCACCAGAAAATAGTGCTCCCCAATCTCCTGCTTCCAGTACCACCTCCTCCTCCTCCATGAGGGACATGGCTCAGGTGGCTGGGACGGCAAGGCGGTTACAACGAAACTATTCCAAGTCGGGACGACAAAAGAGTCAGGCATGTGTGCTGCAGTGAAGGAGCCGAGGTGTTGTCTGGTGTGGGACCATACACTATCAGTTTATTGTGATTTTTATAGAAACTTTACTTTTATTACAGTTTAAGATACTGAGTTTACATTTTATATAATTTATTCAATGTGCAGTTTGCATTACCAAGAACACGTGATAATTACTTTACAATGTTTTGTATTGTGTGCATTTTGGAACTAACTTTTTTCATCTAAACATGTACATTGACATTTTTTCTGTCTGTGAATTAATGTCTTGTTAAAAATATCACAAATCCAATTGTACATTGTGACTTCTTAATGTACTATTTATGGTCTATCTGATGAACATGTACACAGATTTAGGTATATCTCACCTTTGCATAGGCATCAGAGCCACACATACCCCACCCTTCTCGAGGGGGGGGGGGGGGGGGGGGGGGGGGGGGAGGATGAAGGGAAGGGAGAGATTGTTTCATATTGCAGTAATATTTTTTAACGCACACCATTAATTTTTTAAGCTTTAAGAATTATGGTCATGTATATTGTTATTGTACATTTCTGTTATTGTACATTTCATTAATGATACTTGATTATTATTATATATATTGAAAACATATGGGATCCCTACAGGAATCACATGTCCATGTGTCTTTGTTTTGACGCGAAAACTCTCAGTTTCCACTGTTAGTTTTTCAAATTTTTAATGATATAAATATTATCACTTACAACTGACTCTGGAAAGTGGAAACATGTATTTAATATCCAGTACTTTAGTAAACAGCTCAAATAGTACTATAGTATTTTAAAATATCCAGTACTGTAGTAAACAGCTCAAATAGTACTGTAGTTTTTAATATCCAGTACTGAAGTAAACAGCTCAAATAGTACTGTAGTATTTTAAAATATCCAGTACTGTAGTAAACAGCTCAAATAGGCCATAATACAGTACACAAAATGGTCGCCGTAGTTGTTGTGACTCCATCCTTCATCTTTACATTGGTTTTATTTTGTTATATACTTTTTAAGACATACTTTTACATATATATACAAGTATTTAATTAAGTTTACAAGGAATTATTATGAGGTAATTTATACTAATGTTATATTGATGTATTTATAAATAAGTAGATTTTTAGAGAGATCTGACATTGTTAATGAGGTATAAGGACTGCTAAAACTGAACCCAGTAACATACATGTATGATATTGCTATACTTTAAAGTATATTCATTAATATGAAGACATAGCAAAAATTGATATCTGAATAATGTGGAAAATTACGTGCATCTTGCATGACAGACCATTTGACTTTATGACCATTGTTTAATGTGTCTTCGAAGACTTCATTCATTTACTAGCATCTTCCAATACTCATTTTTTACAAGAACTGTGAATAGCTCATTTGAAAGATTAAAGGAGTACTGTTTATTTGCTTTTGTACTGTTATGCATAAATTGTTAAGATTTGCAACTCGTGATATTTGAGGACAGGGTACATGTTAAAATAAAAACTCAATTACTTCAGGAACTCTGTATTGTTATGCAACAAATTACATCGTATTGCTGTACAATGTATGTGATAATTAGTTAGATCTCTTCTTTTTTTTTTTGGTTCCCCAAGTGATTTTGTGTACTACATTTTGCACATTAGGTCTGTCAGTAATATGTGTATACTGTAGATAGTCTCTTTTTGATATGATAATGCTTTTTATTTCACATATGTAAACTAAATGTTTCCTTAATAACTACAATTGCAAAACAATAATGTATTGAAATGATCCTAGAACAGATATTAAATAATTATGTAATTTTTTACACTGTGCAATATAACCTATGTGACAGATCATTCTTTTTTTCTCTGCTGGGATATTTATTTTGTGTGAATATGCAGGTTATGTTGTGAACAGTGATGTTTAGGGATTATTTAACAACTTTGTCATATTGATCTTCTTCGATTAAATCTTTGTCGTTTCCTTCAAAAGTTAAACTTCTTTTTTCTGATTTTATAACCATCCTGAGTTTGATATCTAAAGAAATATATATGTTGCCACCTTTTACTGATGTCAGATATAGATAAACACACCACAAAAATTAAAATCCATGGAGATGAAATTGTGATGTCAATAGTTTCACTGCTGCTTTGTAATTATGAAGAGATTAAAGTGGATATCGGGAAAATTCTTACCATGGAGAAAATATTTGCATAGGAGTCATTTTAGAGGTATTGAATATCAGGGGAAATATGGATTCAAGGGATTAAACATCACATCATTTACAAGATATACCATTTAAAATAGGATTTGTACTGAAGTTGGTAGGTGCCAGGATATAGAATAAATATATTTATGTGGCGGCTGCCACTTAATTTATATGACGGCCGCCAGTTATTCTCTCTCTCTCTCTCTCTCTCTCTCTCTGTATGTGTGAGGTTGTGTATGTAAAATAGGAAAGGCAGTTAATGTTGCCGTTGCCCTCTCATGCAACAGTAACACATTATTTGTTCAATAATAAAAATAGGAAATTAAAATGTTGTATTTGTTAATCAAGTATTGACAAATAGCTGAAAACAAACTTTTAATACGACCCCAAAAATCTAATCGCACAGCGTCCAAGTCACAGCTCGAAGTCTGTGTACTACTTTAGAAATGTCTAATATGCCAACATTCATATACAAGGCATTTGATCACATTCCGTTAATTGGTATGATTAATTTTCACATTTAAAATATATGATAATTGGTGGACCCCCCCCCCCCCAGCCTACTCTTTTGGTGAGTTAATGAATAACAGCCGTGGATGAACAGGTTAATTGAAGGACAAACGGATCATCCCCCTCCCCCCCCCCCCCCCCCCCCCCCCCTTCAATTTAGAAATATGAAGGGAAGGAAAAACGGAAACTTTTGGATGTCGCTAATTTTTTGAAGACGGTTTCTCCTTCGACTCTTTATTAACTCTGAAAAGCGATGCTTCGTTGTCTCCGAATGATTTTAAACTTTTTTAAGCTCACCTGAACGAAGGTTCAAGTGAGCTTTTGTCCGTCGTCCGTCTGTCTGTCTGTCCATCCGTCTGTCTGTTAACTTTTTCACATTTTCGACTTCTTCTCTAAGAACTGCTGGCCAAATTCAAACCAAACTAGGTACAAATCATCCTTGGGTGAAGGGGATTCAAGTTTGTTTCAAATGAAGGACCAGGCCCCCATCAAAGGGAGATAATCACGAAAAATGTAAAAATAGGGTGGTGGTATTTAAAAAAATTTTCTTCTCAAGACCACTGGGCCGGAAAAGCTGAAATTTATATGAAAGATTCCTGATATAGTTGGAGATTCAAGTTTGTTCAAATCATGACCCCTGGGGGTACGATGGGGCCCCTATAGGGATCAAAGTTTTACATTTGATTATATAGGGAAAATGCTTTAAAAATCTTCTTCTAAAAAGAACCACTGGCGCCCAGAATAGCTGAAATTTATATGAAAGCTGTCCTGATATAGTGGAAATTCAAGTTTGTTTCAAATCATGACCCCCGGGGGGTACAGATGGGGCCCCAATAGGGGATCAAAGTTGTTACTATGGATATATATAGGGAAGAATCTTTGAAAATCTTCAAGGTTTGTTCAAAATGATAACCCCCGGGGGGTACGATGGGCCCAATGGGAATAGTTTTACATATGATTATTATAGGGAAAATCTTTAAAAATCTTCTCTCAAGACACTGGGCCAGAAAGCTGGAATTATTTTGGAAAGCTTCTGGGGATTAATAGTGGAGATTCAAGTTTGTTTCAATCTGACCCCTGGGGGTACGCATGGGCCCCTTAGGGGATAACAAAGTTTTACATCTTGATTATATATGGAAAACTAATTTTAAAAATCTTCTTTCTCAAGAAATACGAATTGGGCCGGAAAAGCTGAAATTTATATGAACTTCCTAATATAGTGAAAATTCCAAGTTTGTTCAAATCATGACCCGGGGGTACGATGGGCCCCGATAGGGGGATCAAAGTTTACAATATATTATATAGGGAAATTTTTTAAATCTTCTTTCTCAAGAACCACTGGAGCAGAAAAGCTGAAATTTTTATGAAAGTTTCCTGATATGTTGCAAGATTCAAGTTATTATTCAAATTCCCCCTCTCGAGGGTTGGGTGGGGCCACAATAGGGGATTAAAGTTGCTTACTACTTGCCTTCTTAGTGAAGCACGTGCTCAGGTGAGCGATGTGGCCCATGGAGCTCTTGTTTTCAAAAATAACCGGTGAAAATTAAAATGTTTTAATTGTATAACTGTATATCATAATAATCATACTTATTTATTAGAGATATAGTTTACAGGGCTTGCACAAATATCATTTTGGGAGAGCGAGAGAAAGAAATAATAACTGGCGGCCGCCACTTTAATTTATATGGTGGCCGCCAGTTACATTTATATCTGGCGGCAACCCATATAATTAAGTGGCGGCTGCCACTTGAAATTTATCTGGCAGCCACCACTTAGTTTACTGGCAGCCGCCGAGTAATAAGTTGGCGGCCGCCAGTTAAATTAAACTTGGCGGCGCCACATTAAATATTAACTTCTATATGCTGGCACCGGCTACATAGGTTTTTGCAAGAGATTGAACAATTCAAGCAATTAAAATACAATCAAAATAATTCGCAGTATTGGTTATAATTCAGAGAGATGAATATGCTTTTTGATTGCAAGAGTGTGTGTGAACAAATGTAAGTAGTTGACACAATCTCTTATATATGATATAAGAATCATCAACAAATTCAAGAAGATGACAGTTTGCAAGTTACAAGTAGTATTGCGAAACGCTGTAAAGAAGAATGGCATGGGAATCTTGAAACATTTCGTATTTGTTTGACAACATGTTGTTAATTTTTAAGTCCTCTGGTAAAGTTGTATACTGGGTTTATGTCCCAGCTTAAGGAATTTTGGTTTGATTGCTTGATTGATTGTATGGAGACGTCGCCACTGCCAGCAAGGGGCTGCAAAATTTTAGGCCTGGTGCTCGGCACTTATGGCCTTTGAGCGGGAGGGACTTTATCCTGCCACACCTGCTGGACACAGGGCCGTGGATTTTGCGTCTTATTCCAAGAGGACCACTCAAACTATAGATGTGAAAATAGTGCCAGCAATTAACTCCTTGGCAAATCCGGGCATTCAAGTAAGAATGCAGGTCTTTTGGACTATGACATTAAATAAAAGACACAGTTTCCCATATCATGGCAGGCCGTTGCCACGCTAAAAAATAACCCCTCACTGCTACAGGCCCTGAGACGGTAAGCATAGGTCTAAAATTGTAACAATACGTACTTGATGCAAAAATAACAACCAACCAAACCATTTAATTAAAACATAAAATGCTTTCTTTGTTGGTTTATTGGATGATGAAGAAACTAGCATTGCAGAAAAAATTACATCCGCGGTTAGCGGGTATGAATTTTTTTTCTGCAATGCTAGTTTCCATTCATCACCCAATAAACCAACAAAGAAAGCAATTATTATTGTTTATATTTATATTTTCATGCATTTTCTAACATATAAACTAGCATTAAGACTAAAATATATAGATGTTGATCATTTCGTTACTTAAACGGAACAGCCAATTCAACCTTTGACCATTGGGAATCGCTCCATATTTGGTAAGACCATGCTGGTCATGGTGACACTAAAAAACTGGATCTAACTACGTTTTGCAAAAAATTGCATTTATTGGGTGATAAGACACAATGTCAGATTTCAAAGGAAATATAGAGAAAAAATTCAGTGAATGTAAATTTTGTATGAAGCTCTTTGGAAAATAGATTGGATTTCAGGACTCCTGCAAACACTGGGCATTACATAATACATGTTTAACCAGTTGTTTTTTTTAATTTATTTATTTATTTTTTTTATTATGCTATGACTGTATATCTAAATGTACAACTAAATGCAAATTCAGCTCTTTCTGCCCAGTTGGTATTTTTAAATGACGCCACACCTATTTTTGTGGCCCCAGGCTCAGGCACTTCATTTGAAAAATGTGAATCCTTTTCATCTAAGAATGATTTAGTAAAAAGTTGATTCGAAATTGGGCCCAGTGGCTTCTCGAGAGGACGATTTTCCTTAAAATTGATTCCTTCACTCAGCTCCCTCCCCCTCTTTTATCCGTTGGGGGACATGATCTGAAATGAACTTGAACTCTACTTCCATATCCAGGAAAGCTTAACCAAGGTAAATATTCTTTTATTCTTCTGAGTCAATTGTATCTTCAATTAAAAGATTTACTCTAACAATAACATGTAAAACTTTTGGATCCCACTATTGTGGCCACCCTCATCCCTGGCTGGGGTCATGATTTGCAACAAACTCTGACTTGAAATCTTGCACTAATATGCAGGAAACTTTCATATAAATTTCACTTTTCTGCGGGTTCCATTTGTTCATGATGAGAAGATTTGAAAGGACAGCAACCCTATTTTTTGTGATATATCTCCCCTGTTGAAGGGGGCACATGACAGTGGAGCTACCAGAGTTACTGCTTGGCACCTTTTAATATTGTTTCAAACACCTATGCATGTGGGAGTGAAGTTCTGGAGGCAATAACTTTACCCCCCCCCCCCCCCCCACCCCGTCCA
>CAJDSM010043253.1:6126-16129 GCA_903981925.1 Ostrea lurida | reverse complement strand
AGATCATGCGGACTTTTTAAAGCGAGGTCAACTACTAACAAAAAAGTTGATACTGCAGGGTTATAACGAATCTCGTTTAAAGTCATCATTTCGCAAATTCTACGGTCGCTATAATGACCTTGTTTGCGATTACAAATTATCACTAAATCATATGTTGACTGATTTATTTCATACCCTTTGTTAGACTGTCATTTTCATACTAGATTTGACGACGGGTAACCCCGTTTACTTTGTTTCGACTACAGGCTCACGGCGGGTGTGACCGGTCAGCAGAGGATGCTTACTCCTCCATGGCACCTGATCCTGCCTTCGCTTTCGTCGAAGGTCCGTGTTGCCCTACACTCGATTTTGTATGTGTTTTTTGGACTATGATTACGTTTGATACTTTGTTACTTCGCCATTACATATTTGCAACTCTTCACCGGCAATAGTGTCGTCTCCATTTGAGTGACGTAAAAGAAGGAAGGACGTAAAACAATATACAACGAACCATCCCTCTATTAATCTAAAACGATTACTCTCTATTCTAATCGTTGTCGTAATTGCCAATGTTCATGGTGTCTGTTAAAATTAAAGCAAGCTCTGCGATGTCTTCCGGCCAAACATAGACATATTCATGGCTTGTGGACATGTAAATGTGTTGCATGACGTCTATTTCTTAATGTCTGAGTGGAAAATTACAACCCATGATCATTCCTATATTCCCTATTCAAGGATTCAGCAGAGATGAACCGATTGCATTTTGCCAAAAACACTATTTTAAGAAACCCAATGAGCTGCCATTCTTCTGTGCTTGCCAATACGAGGTCTTTGTTTCACCTTCCTTGTGTTCTGGAACCTTTCTCATAACCTTTCAATTACAGTTTCACTAACGCTAAGCCCTCATGCTAGCTGACGTTGAAGCATATCCAATTGAAGCATCTTTATAGTACGACCGCTCTGCTGTACATCCATATGTCGTCTCTGTCACATTTTGTCATCAGTCAAGGTCAGCAATGGTCAAATTTCAAAATTCTGTAGAAATGTTTGAAAGTTAAAGTTTTTTTTTTACACAGAATTGTTTTTCTTTAACCACCATACGTTGTTTCTAAAATTTGGAGGTTTCATATTGTAAACATCCTATGTGCACGTGGTTTCGGTCAATCGGTAATTAAACACGTGCAGGTAAAATGAGAATGAACGGCATCCACATACATACCATTCTCACAAACAAAACTATCGTATTAAAAAGAAATGTGATTTTAATTTAATGACCGTCAACTTTTTTGTTGAGTATATATTGAATCAAATTAGTGAATCATAAATCGAGGTACATGTCTATTTCATTCTGATGCTAACGACACAACAGTATGATAACCTATGTTAAGAAAATATCCAGATATTTGACTGGCGTCATGACAAAAGAGCCCTTATATGTCGACGTCAAAATTCACAGAAAGCAACGCCAAAGTTCCTAGACTTATTAGTCACAAAAAAAGTTGCTGGCTCTACATCTAAGGTGCATTTGTTTACAAAAATAATCACATGTCATTTCATTTGATAAATAAGTTTTACAAACGTTCCACTGACTCTGACAAAAAGAACATTTGTAAGTTCGAAAGTGGGTCAAATTAAATTGCTAAGTTGCCAACGTCGTACGAAGTTACGCACGTGAGAACTGTGTCGTGTTTGAAATAAAGATTTGGAACACTGCCAATATCTGTAAACCTCTCTGTAATATTACCCTCGAAACAATGGAATAATTATTGAGAGAGAGAGAGAGAGAGAGAGAGAGAGAGAGAGAGAGAGAGAGAGAGAGAGAGAGAGAGAGAGAGAGAGAGAGAGAGAGAGAGAGATTTGGCATATTCAATTCCATAGCCGATGTCAGCTTAACGGCAAATAGCCGCTGATAACAAAAGTGGACACTGCAGCGTCAAGTTACCAGGACAACCACTGACAAATGTGAAGTAGATAGAAATTAAGGGCACACGCAATGTACATTTCACGTTGGGTTTTTTTTCTATCTCCAAAATTGAAGACTTCCAATTGGTGATAATAAGAGTTGCAGAAAACGAAATATCATGCAATCCCTTCAGAATTATTTGATGATGATGAAATATATAATCATACAACAACTGACAGTGTTTTGCAGTATGTACGTACAGTGTGCATTGCATTTTGCTTTCTCCAAAGAGAGGTAACTTCAGGAATTCAAGCATGAATAATTGTGCAAATTACATTCTTCATCAACTGTTATCTTTTCAAAAACCAGGAGCATATTGTCTGATTTTTTTCTCAAAGAATTCGATGGGTACTATGAATTTTATATTATGAATAGTTCTATAAAATATATACAGATAACAAACGTTGCGTATGACCTTAAATAATTATATGGAAAATGTTTAAAATCTCCACCCTAGGTATGGCAAGTTACATGCTGATGAAATGTCTATACAAATGTTTCCGTCGGGCCTCTTAGATAACAATTCATATCTTGTTATTTACATCTGTTATCTAAAAATGTTGATATACAATAAATCTTACAGATAAGTTTTATTACAATTAAATGCATAAATGGATATACGGATGAGAAAATATAACAGGAGTGTAGAATCGGCACTTATTTTAACAATGTTTATTCTTTTATTTGCATTTAAAATAATAATTTCTAATTAGGTGACTGTTTCCACTGTGGAATGTCATGGATTAAGTTTAAGATAGGAAAGCAAATCCCCCTCCTGATTTAAAATATGAAAGTTTGGGGTTTGTAGAATTGTGCTCCTTTCATAGCTGAATTGTTGTTATAGTCTCATGAGGAAGAATTCATTCAAAAGCTTCTACATGGAGAGAAGAAATTCCCAGCGGTCGCCTATAATTCGACATTTCGATATAATGACAACGTTTTATCTGTCAATGATAATGCTTTTCATTCATATGTCAATTCGGTATACCCCAGCGAACTAGAAGTAAAAGACATTACAGAGTCTTCTATGGCTGCTTCGTACTTGGATATTTTATTGAACATAAACATTAAAGGCAAACTAACAACTCAATTCATGAAAAACAGGACGATATCAGTTTATCGATCGTCAACTCCCCATATCTATGTAGTAACATTCCATCACCACCTGCATATGATGTGTATATCTCAACTCATTCGATACGCAGGAAATTGTTCTTTTAATCTCGACAGGCTACTTACAAATAAGTTGATTGATGAATAATTTTAAAGGAAATGTGCGAAAATGATATTGATATTATTCTAGCTTCGATCGTTTTTGTAGCGTAAAAACAGACACATTATTTTGCTTATAAGACATCTTTAATTTCCATTAACCTGATTCTTGATTTTGCATGTGTACAATAAACCAAAATCAACATTTAATAGATAATAACAATGTCTTTTACAGTGGGATAATTCATTTCGCCTTCCATAGTAGATAAATTCATGTTAATCATCAATTTACTCTTTGAAGTTTAGTAAAACGGAAAGTGTAAAGATAGAATGCTTTACTTGGAATGGTGTTTTGTAGATAATATTTATTATTGTAAGTAGTTTATTGTAAGAATAGAAGGCTGTATCTCAAGGTGACTACACAGCAATCAGACGCGTTAGTATATAGGGGGGGTGATAAAGCGTGCAATATGAATTCGCCTTTTGCCAAACTCGGTCCGTTTTTTGTGTTTGGCTATATGTTGCATTATTATAATATCGTGATTTCTCATATGAAGTGCAGATTTTGTTATAGAGCTGTTTACGCAAGAGCGGGCAGATCGTGGATAGAAAGAAAAGATTTCGGTTGGAAAGTTTTGGTTATGGTCTGGTGGTTTGCAACCGGGGTTTACGAATTTATATGGTTTACGGTGGAACGTTCAATAAGATAGCGTGTGTGTTATTCTCGTGAGAAGTTATGAGATCCCTGATACGTAGAACGATTTCGATTGTAGTAAGCACAAATCTACTCTATGGTAATTTGATATGAGGTGTAATATCACAGTTTAAGAATTCCGAAAATATTTATTATAAATAGGGTAATTTCATATTTTCCATTTTAATTTATGTGTCAATTAACTTACAGCGAGGAATTTTTCTTTGTTAGTAGTCAGTAATCATTGGCGCTCTACATATTCTGGGAAGTGGTTGGTTTTTGGTTTTACACATTAGTAAACAATTGACTGAGATTTATAGAAAAAATTGACTGACGAGAAATGACGTAGCATTAAATCAGATGATAAAAGCATATTTTAACTTTGCAATCGTTTTAATTATGGTGCAACTTATAACTGTTATTTGGCTATATTTGGGATATTTGTCGTTTTTGTCTATGAGCGTAATAAGTATTAAACTAGAAAAAACAACACCTAACTTGTTTAGGGTTCCTTTTCACTTTCAAGAGAATTAGCGGAGGCGGGGATTATAGACTGATTAAAGTATGTGGAGTATTTATGTCCGAGGTGCTGTGGCGTAGTGTAAATCTAATATCTCACAAGAGTTGTCTTTTTTCTGTCAGTATAATCCAATGCGGCCTTCTGCTCCACAAATGGATTCGTCATTAGGTGCTGTTCTGATGTTCATGCGACAGAGCTATCGTTGGTCGAAGGGTTAAAAGTTTATTTAATATTGTTAATCAGTGGTCAATTTAGCTAATTGTTGTTTTGGGACATGGGGGGCATGGATTACTGAAGGTGATGAAAAATATAGAGAGCTAGATTGAATGTTTAACTTGCCATTCAGTCTGAATGTCTTGGACCCAAGGGTGGTATTCTAATTTTTAAACATTAAAGGATTCTTTCGGTGTATTTATAGTCTTCGTTTCTTTTTGGACTTAGCCTAGTTATAGAAACAGAACAGCTATTATATACTCGACAAATCATTAAGCTTAAGGGATGATACGGGTTACGTGTTTTCAATGAGCGCTCGGGGACGTATGATTTGAGAGTTAAATTATACATTGGTGCTTCGCTTAGACGGTTCTACAGTTATGTTCGAATTACTTGGTGCATTGATTTTAATACCCGATATTATATGACAAAATTACTAAGTCCATTTTGTAATGTTTGACTTTAAAGCGATGATGATTGTTTTTTTCAATGTATCAAGTTAATTTTTAGAACCTAATCGTGAATACGGTAACGATGTGAAGGTAAATAGTGTTCATGATACTTGACTTGATGCTGTACATGTTTAGATCATGTTATGTCGTTCAGTCTTTTATAGTTCACTCTCAGTCGCTTACATAAAACCCCTGGTATTTCATGAACTTTAACAGGTAATTCAAAGCTCCTCGAAGGGACGTTGTGCGGATATTCAGACACTCATGATATTTTTACTTGTGGATGTAAAAAGTATGCGATTAGGAATAAAGGGCTGTAATAATCGTTAATGCTGAGGTGTCTGAACGTAATTAAGTATTAGTGTATATGAGTCGTAATAGTCAGTGTCGGGTCTAATTCTTTTGGAGACAAAGAATGCTAGAGGGTTATTGCTTGGTTTTACTAAACCGTTTTGTCATCAATGGCAAGATTTTTACATAGAATATTTGTTACTTTCTGAAACTATAGTAGTTTTACGGTTTCCGCTTCCTCGTGTTTCGATGTTTTGATTGTTATACAGGGTATCTTTGTTGTTTGGACAAAAACCATACGGCGGTGATGCTTGGTTTTACTAAAAGATTATATGAGGCTTTTGGTTAGTAATATTTGGGTATATGGATATTTTGGATTCATGAAATTTAACGTTTTTAGCACAAAGTTTATGAAAAATTATTTTTGTTCTAGGGAGTGTTATGCACGACCCTTATCGACCGGAAGGTTTGCCGGAGCTGGTGGAAGGTTGCCCGAAGCGACAACGGATGTGCCACCAAAGTTACTTTTCAGCTTGTTTGTTATTATATGAGTTTTTACAAAACATGGGCTCCCTGAGTCGAGTATTTATATAGTGAATGATTAAACTGATATCTTAGTACTTGTCGCATTTAGCATTTTGACTCTTTAGGAAAAAAAGAAGAAAACAATGGGGGGCAGGTGATTATTTGAAATGAGTGAATGCCAAGAAAAAGTTATTATGTATCAAACATAGCGTGAACAAAGAAAGCGCCATGCTGCGAATACTCTGATTGGTAAACAATAATTAAAATAGATAACAAAAGGTTTCACAGTCAATAAATATATAGATAATGTAGTTATTTTTGGAATCTTTGTTAATGATATTAACAGCCAGATTTGGGATTTATGTAAAGGAGGTCAACTACTAAAAAAAAAGTTGGAGATTATCGAAGGGTTTCAAATTGAATTCTGTTTAAAGTTTTTGCCAATTCTAACGGTCGTATGATGACTTGTCTTGCGATCTAATTATATATAATATATGTTGACTGATTTTTAAATTTATAGCTTTTGTTTGAAATGTGTCATTTTTATATTAGAATTTTGACTGATTGACGGGTAACCCGTGGTTTACTTTGTTTCGTACTAAAGGCTAACGGGGGTTGTGATGACGGGTCGACAGAGGATGCTTCTCTTCCAGATGGCAAATAACCTGATGCATGTGCTCGCTTTTCGTCGAAGGTCGTGTTGCCGCTCCTGATTCGAGTTTTGTATGTGTTTTTTGGACTATGTTAGTTTGATACTTGTTGTTTTCGCATTAAATATTTGAACTCTTCAGCGCATGTGTGTCTCCAATTTGGTGAGTAAGTAACGGAGGCGTAAAAAATTAAGAATCCTCTATTAATTAACGATTTATCTCCTATTTAATCGGTTGTCGTCAATTGCAAATAGTTCATGGTGTTGTTAAAGATTAGCAACGTTGTCTCTGCGATGTTTATACGAAAAGTAGGAATATTTGGCTTGTGGACATGGTAAATGTGTTGGAAAATCGTTGAAAGTTAAATTTCTTGATTCGAGTGGAAATTACAACTGGGATCATTTTATATTCCATTTCAGGATTCGCAGAGATCGAAGTTGCATTTTTGCCAAATAATTTTAAGAAACATATGAGCATGGTGGCATTCTTTTTCTGTGCTTTGCCAATGAGGATCTTTGGTTTAACATTTGTGTTTGGGTTCTTTCTATTAACTTTCATTATTTCAAACTACGTAGTTGTAATGTCGTGAGTTTGAAGATATCACCAGTTCATTTATAGTAAGGTGAGACGTCTGCTGTAATCATTCCTATGTGTTCCTGTCAAATTTTGTTCATCAGTAAATGGTGCATTGGTAATTTAAAAAATTCTGGTAGAATGTTTGAAAAGTTAAGTTTTTTTTTTTTTTTTTTTTTTTTTTTTTTTTTTTTTTTTTTTTTTAACCACAAGATCTTGTTTTTTTTTTCCTTTAACAGAGCACAATAGTTGGTTTTTTCTGTTTCTAAGAATTTGGAGGTTTATCATATTGTATACTTTATGGTGACGTGGTTTAGGTCAATCGTAATGTAACAAGATGCAGTAAATGAGATTGAACGGAATAAGATTACAATACGGCCATGTTTGTTTTCGAAACAAAACTATGTAATAATATAGTAATACGTTAAATAAAAGATGTGATTATTAATTTTAATGAAGTTCAACAGTTTTTTGTTGTAGTATTATATTGATCAAATAGTGGATCATAATAGGCGGTAAATGTACTATCTTTTACCATTACTGATCGCTAAAGAAGACAGAAAGTATGTATATTATGTTAGAAATTATCAGATATTTTGAACTGGGGTGGCGTCATGATCAAAAGAGCTTATAATGTGAGTGATGGCGAAGTGAAGTGACTCAATATTTACTCAGAAAGGAAAAGCTCAAGTTCAGAAATTCATTGAGTACCAAAAAGTTGCTGGTCCTTAATACATGGTATAGGTGTGGGCTTTTTTTGTTTGTTTAGAAATCAAAAATAAAGTCTGTTATTTATGTTGAATATAAGGTGGTTTTACCAACGTTCAGGTGACTGTGAAAAAAAGAAATTTGTAAGTTTTATCGAAAGTGGGTAGAAATATGCTAAGTTGTGCCACTTGTCGTAGCGAAGTTAAGCACTGTGAGAATGTGTGTGTTTGAAATAAAAGAATTGTGGAACACTGCCATATTGTAATGAGCTTCTGTAAGTATTACCTCCGGGCGAAAATGGAAGTATTATTGAGAGAGAGAGAGATGCGAGAGAGAGACAGAGAGAGAGAGAGAAGAGAGAGAGAGAGGCGAGAGAAAGAGAGAGAGAGAAGAGAAGAGGAGAGAGAGAATTTGGCATATTTCCAATTCCATAGCCCCCGAGGCGCGATGTAAAGCTTTAAGACAGAAGATGCGAATATAGGCGGCTGATATAACAAAAGTGATGGACACCTGTCAGCGTCAAGTTACCGACAAGGAGGAAAGAAAACCACTGATAAATGTGAAGTAGATAGGAATTTAAGGTTAAGGGCAACAACCGCAATTGTGATAATTTCACGTTTGGTGTTTTTTTTTCTATCTCCAAAATTTGAAGGAATTCGCAATTGTGGTGATAATAAGAGAGTTGCAGAAAACGCAAATAGCATGCAATCCCTTAGATTATTATGATGATGATGAATAAATATTTAATCATGATACAACTGAAGTGGTTTTTTGTTGCGTATGTATAACGTAAGGTGCTATGTGGGAATTTGCTTTATCCCAAGGAGGAGGTAACTCGATAATTGCAGGCATGATATATCGTGGCAGATAACAATTCTTATCAAACTGTTTATCTTTTCCAAAACAGACAGGACATATTTGTCTCTGATTTTTTTGTCCTCAAGAAATATCGATGGGTAGTAGACTAATGATTTGTAGTTTATATTGTGAATATGTTTTATAAATATATACAGATAGAAAGACGTTGGTATGACTTAAAATAATAAATTAATAACTGGATAAATTGTTTAAAATTCCAACCCTAGGTTAATGGCAAGATTATCTGCTGATGGAAATGTTATACAATGTTTCGTCGTGGCCTCCTTAGATACATGTCCATGAATTTGTTATTGTTTGTAATCATTCTGTTATGTAAAAAAGTGTTGATATAATCAATAAATCTTACCAGATAGTTTTTATTACAATTAAAATGGGCTATAATGGGGATATAAATCGGAGGATGAGAAAAAGTATAACAGGAAGTGGTAGAAATAGATCGGCAATATATATTTTAACAGAATGTTTTATTTTTTTTTTTATGTTGCATTTAAGAATAATTTTCCATAATTAGGTGATACTGTTTCCGCATGTGGTAAGTCCATGGATTAAGTTTAAGATAGGAAAAGCAAAAATCCCTCGCTGATTTTAAAATAGTGAAAGTTTGGGGTTTGGTAGATTGGTGCTCTTTCATATAGCTGAAGTTGTTGTTATAGTCCTCATGGAGGAAGGATTCATTATTCAAGAAGCTTTACAGTTGGAGAGAAGAAATTCCTCGGGTCGCGCTATAATTCGGACAATATTTCGATATAAAATGAAAGGATTTTTTTATATGCAAGTGATAATGCTGTTTTCATTGTCATGATATATGATCTTTCGGTTATACCACAGCAGAACTAGAAGTTAAAAGAAGATTACATGAGGGTCTTCTAATGGCTGTTCGTATTGGAATTTTTAATTGAACAATAAGACCATTAAAGGCAGTAAACTAACTAAATTCATGGAATAAACAGGGAACGTATATGAGTTTGTCGATAGTCAACTCCTATCTATGAGTAACATTCAATCACTCACCGTGACATATGATGGTGTATATTCTCACTCATTCGATACGCAAGGGAATTGGGTTGTTCTTTTAATTATCGACAGGCTATTTAAAATAAGTTGATTGATGAAATAGTTTTAAAGGAAATGTGGATTTTAGCGTATGATGATTGCGACGAAACAGCAATATTGCGGAGGACACAAAATTCTCTCTCTCTCGGTCTCTCTCATCTTCGTCTCTCGTCTCTGCTCTCTTCTTCTCCTCTCTGCTCGTCTCCCCTTCTCTCTCTCTTCTCTCTCTATCCTTTCCTCTCTTCTCTCTCTTCGTCTCTTCGTTCGTGCATATATTGTAACATGAATACG
>CAJDSM010043251.1:1686-11751 GCA_903981925.1 Ostrea lurida | reverse complement strand
TAAACTTTACATTTCGATGCAAATAGACTATTACATAAGACTTTACCCGAGGACTTATTACCTTCAAAACTGTGCCGGTAGAGAAAGGTTTTAAAAGACCCTCTTCTCTCTCTCTCTCTCCCTCTCTCTCTCTTCTCTTCTCTCTCTTCTCTCTCCATCTCCTTCTCTCTCTCTCTCTCTCTCTCTCTCTCTCACGTTTCTTCGAAACTTAAATTTACTATATTGATTTAAAGCAAAAGATTCTGGACATTCCAAAATAAATATATTAGCACCCAAAGAAGTGTAGACCACAGTTTTGGACGAACCGTCTTCGAGATTGCCGGGTTCGAGTGAACCACTGACGTTATTGCTAACACAGCCCAGCTCTTACGGGATGCATTGTCAATGAAACTTTTCGCCTAAAACAGCAGATTAAAGAAGGTAAATGTACTGCGTAACTAATTAAACCTCCTTCTGTTGTTCGATAACGTTCCTTTAAAGGATTTCCCTCTCCACTGCGACACCGTCAATACGACGCAATAGCTGTTCGCCCAGTACTGTTTACATTCGATTCAAGCGTTCAGCTAACCACCGATAAACACAGGTCAAGCGTCTTGGACGCTGACACCGTTTTCCATCCTACGAGAAAAAGGATCTCCTAATGTGTATATAAAGCCTCGTCTCTACAACTGTTGATTTATGTTCGATGCTAACTGGGAAAGTGTTGCGATTGTTAAAACAAATTTATGAAAATACGTACGTTATTTTGCCATTTTGGGATTAAGACACGCGATCCACTACTGAGGCTGAACCGCAATCCAATGCTACTGATGAAGTGGTCCATTTTTTACTTGATAAATGCTGATAATTACTGATTATTGGTCGCTGTTGGCTTGCTGATAATTTACTGAATAAAAAAGTACCTGTGAAAGTACTGGGGTTACTGATAATTGCTGATATTTACTGTGGTTTTTACTGTGCGGGTACTGATATTTACCTGATACAAAGTAACTGGTGAAAGTACTGTGGGTACTGATACATTGCTGCGATCAATGTTGCTTTGATATCAAGATAAGGCCGTGTTTTTAAAAAAACAAAACCCAAATTTTTTTTTCACAATTTTTGTGTTAATATGCATTTTATTGAATTTGCGAGCATACTTCGACAATCTCCAACGAGTACCAAACACGTATACGTATGGTTCTTGCAAGAACACCTTGGTTTCTGACAGATTTTATTTAATGTCATATCTTATTTTTTGTTTCCATAAAAGTAATTCTTTTAAATTCAATGCTTTATATCATAGATAATTAGCAATTATTGACATTGTACTCAAAATGATGAATTGACTATGAACGTGAATGAATTTTTAAAGCATTCCACATGTCGGATACAGATTTATCTTTTTATTTAGTATGTTGAAATTTTACAGACTGAAACTCTCTCTCTTCTCTCTCTCTCTCTCCTCTCCTCCTCTCTCTCTCTCTCTTCTCTCTCCTCTCTCTCTCTCTCTCTCTCTCTCTCTCTCTCTCTGAATTACCATATTTTCGGGTTATACACCATTTTCTATTTGCGCTGTTTTTCATCGATGGGTCTTCTGTTCGATGTCACCACGCACCCACAAATCAAGACGCATAAGCGGGTATAAATTCGTATACCATGCACAAGTTTACAGCCTTTTTTCATTAACAATACAACATTTTTTATTTATCGCCAATTTAACTTCCATTTCATACTAATCTTCACATATTTATTGAAGTAAAAATATCAATGTCTTCAGGAAATTGTTTCACATTAACCTTAAACGCGCGTACCGAGAACATCGTGCAGCATCGCAGTTTCAAGGAACTTTCGAAAAGTTTCCCTTTTGTTTGTACATAATAGGGATATTTGTGGCTGCAAATATTTGACATAACGTATTGTGTGTTACCTTTATTGTGTTTCCCCTCACAATAAACAATTTTCCTTTTGTTTATACGATCACAACCGATCAGTGAAGCACGTTACACACAGTAAAGGAGAAAATCAGAAACCATGGAAAATAATACAAAAACACTATGGCACGGACATGGACGCACTGAGCAATTCTTATTCTCAGACCGTAAGCTCTGTTCGGACAGGAATAGCTTTAGCTATCTATCTTCTGACGGGAACAATTTGGAAACAGCCTGATTTTGTATCATTCAATGTTGACCAAAATGCCGAAGAATGACAACCACTATGTTCATCACCGTCCTTTCCTTTTTGAACGTGGTTAGGCATGTTTTGTAACATATTTACACTCTTTACATATCTTCAACATAGCATATCCATCGGACATCATGTGCTAAAACGTTCTTCTTGACTGTATTTCTTCGTTTCGGATTCAGCAGGATTGAAGTGATTTCTATAACGGTTTCAGCCCGTTATCAGAGTGTGCAAGCCATATAACCGGACAAATGAATCGACCAATACACTAAAAAAGGCTATAAATTTGCTTCCATCGTTAATGTCTCTAGCAACGAGCTTTCTTGTTTCTTTTTCCTCTGGCCTGGGGCCAGATTAGAGAACCATTTGAATGTAAATCTGCCAACTCATTACTAATAGGAACTGCGTTTTCCGGGGATTGAAAATTTTTCGTAATTCGGGTTAGTTGCGATATTTTCAAATGATCTGCGATATGTATTGCAAATTTTAACAGTAGAAAAATCAACGACCTTTTCTACTTATTTTCATTGACTATGAGATTGTATTTTCTATGCAGAATATATGAAAAATAAGAAACAATAGACTTGGTTGGTGCTTAACTCCATTGCTCTATTGGAAGTAGAAAAAATCATGTCTAACTCTCTAGTGCTTTAGAACAATCTACATAAATGTTTCATGCATATTAAACTATTAAAATTTAATTTAGCAATCTCAAAAGCTGAACATAAATTTCCTAGCCTGAACATACTCGCCGATATACCCGGTAATAAAAATTAGTGTATCGCGATACCGGATATCTTTTTTATTAAGCATGAATGGCAACTATCATCGGAATACCGTGTATTATCGCACATCCCTTATATTACTACAGCGTTGGCATTACACCCACATCGTTCTTCAGTTAATCCGCAACGGCATCGGACAAAACCGATATTCCTCCAAATGTGAGATGGCATCGCTAATAATTGTTAATATGATATACAAATATAAGGTTACGCATTTATTGCGAAATTAATATTTGTTGGGATTTGTTTTCCAAATTAGAACCTCAAATCACGTCGCCCGGATCTAAATGATTCTGATGCTCCACCTCCTTAATCCATGGCGAGTTGCTTCAAATACATTGTAAAACAACACGAAATGTCAAACAGCGTGTGCATTTGCGATCTTTGCAATGCCCCAATACCAAAATCCTTATGTCGTCATATCAATGCTTACCTTCCATGAATTTAAAATATCCCTCACAGGATTATAAATGTAGCAATGCAAGGAGTGCGTGATTGAAAACGGATTTTTTTGTATTAGAAGCAGGAATTATGTATGCCCAATTTAGAAATGAATTTTTGGATAAACCCTGCTACGATGTGCAATGACCTAGCGATTAAAAACGATTGCGTTTCATATTCCGGAAGTCCCATGTTCAGATTGTCGGTCTCAACGTCGTACATAACCTTGCGTTTAACATACGCAGTGTATTTCTCCTTGGAATGCCCTGTATTAATCTGTACCACCAAAGTCACACGGAATTGCCAAAAATGGAAGTCACGTATCACACAGCACCTTGCGAGAAGCCCTCGTTGTCTGCTACGCAAGTCATGGCTGAATTAACTAGAAATTGGAAGTCACCAGTAGACGATGATACGAGGAGATTGAATTATGATGATCAATAAGCTTGCCAGTACTGGACTCTGGAAGCCAAACCCCAAGCTTTCCTCTAGAGTGAAGCGATGTTGAATGAAATGTGAAAAATGCAGACGTGACAAAACCCCACCAAACAGGGAATGCCAAGTAACTTGGAACCAACCAGAGACCGCGCGTTCATTTTTGAGACTGTACGAAATCTTTTATATTCACCGTTTACAGTTTAGGGATATTGTTGTTCATGAATGATTCTGATACAAAAATTTCATTAGTTTTTAGATTTTCTGTTAATATTATTTATCTATAGTACGTACTCAATCAATTAAAGTGGTTAAACTCTAATGTTTGTGCTTGAAAAGTGTAAACGCAAATTCATTGATTGCAGTTTAAAAATTGATATGTGGTCTCTTCTTTCAAATTTTAATTTAAGCAATCTTTTGGGACAAGAATTTGTAAATTCAGAAACACTTATGCACTCCAGGGGCCTGTAAGGCGGGGGGACAAAAATTGTAATAAGTGAAAATTTTTTCAAAATCTTCTTTACAAATACACATGTGCAAGAAGTATTAATCATGATGATATAGAGGCAGGAAGCTCCTCTACCAAAATTGTAAAAATATAGTGATCCCGGCGGTAGGGGTTCTGGACCCCAGGGCGGGGCCCATACATCGGTACCGCATATTATTTACAAAATGTTATATTGGTACATACGTATTTATATTAAACATATGAAAAAACATCTTTTTACTGCTTTTCCAAATTAATTCGAAACGAAATGGATATTTGGAATGAACAGAGAGCCTTTTGTTATAATTCATTTCCCCCGGAAAACAATGTTGGGGGAAGGAGGGGTACCTTCGTGTATACTATCCATACAAGTCGATTCGCCTATAAGTCGGATGCGGTTTTTTGAGATCATTTTGAAGATTTTGCCATTGATTCTGCCTATAAGTCGGTAGCAACTTTTTGCCAGAACTCGGATTTGACATTTCAAATGAAGAGTTACACGATTTGTCCCTATTTCAAAATTACTATTATTGAGAAATTGATGCCGGTAGTTAGTATTCTTTCTTCCAAAAATAAATATTTTCATGTCAATTCTTTTTATTATTTAGATGTGTCTCATGATATTGTATTATTCTATGTTGCCAGAGCTAATTTGTCTGAGGACGATGATCGTGATTAATCGTCGGAGTTGTTTTTTAAAAATTGGGTACATTTCATTCGGCCGACTAGTAAAATATTGATCTTTCCCTAGGACTCGCCTATAAGTCGGACATAGATCTTTTGGACCAAAAATTTCACTCCCCCACAAATCCGACTTTTATAGCGAGTATATACCGGCAATATACTTGGACTCAGGCTTGTCTGTCGTATCCATATTGTATTTTTTGGGATCTTAAGTATTAATCTTTCCACCTAGAGTCACCATATGATACGTATCAACTACTCATGGTACGATGATGTTCCCAATCAAATTTGGGTGTCAAAAGGTCAAAGGTCAAGCGCACTGGACATCAAAATTAGCAATATGGTTCAGTATTGGAGAGCATTAATCATCTACCTAAAGTGAACCATATCACCAACATACGGACTACCATGCGGACCAAATATGCTTCCCTATCGAATTTTGGGGTGAAAATGTAACATCGTCAAGCGCACTGGACCATCGAAGTAACCACAAATGATTGTTCCCCGGGCTCTAGAGCAGTCAATCCCTTCTACGTATATTCACCATATCATACATATTAGGAGCTCATCCATGGGGCACGAAAATGTTCGCTTATTTTAATTTGGGGTTCACAAAGGTCCAAAGGTTCAAGCAAACTGCGACCATCAAAATTAGCAATATGGTTTCTATTTAAAATTTATATTTTGAAAGATGAAAACATGTGAACAATAGCAATACACTTTTTCAGGCTTAAATGCAAAAAATGAGACGTGCCTGTATGGTCGATTGAATACTCGGCGATTGTAAGGCCTGTGGGGCACTTGTTTGGATTCTGATATGTTGACTTCGGCAATTATATGTATTGAATTGGATAAAATCATCAATGTGTTAACGTTAATCATAGTCCCAATAAAAAACAAAGTGTAGGGCAACACGGACCTCCGACAAATGCGAAGGCAGGAGCATGTACCCATGAAAGAGTAAGCATCCTCTGCTGACCGTCACCAACCCCGCCATGAGCCGTAGTCGAAACAAAAAGTAAACGGAGTTACCCTGTCATTCAAATCTAGTACGAAAATGACAGTCTAACAAAGGCTTATGAAAACAAATCAGTCACACATATGACTTTAGCATAATTGTAATCGCAAATTAAAGGTCACCATAGCTACCGGTAGAATTTGCGAAAATTATGACTTTAGAGCCGAAAAAATAAGCCAATAGATGTGTTACGAAGCCATATTTATTTTTTTTCTATCATTACTGTCAGTACTTTCTTTCTAAATTCGACTTCCGTTCAAATTATCCGTCGTACTTATTTCCTAATACCCTATTGTGTATGTTTGTGATAAAAATGACCCCTTTAGGTTTGATCATACTGTTGAACATTGTTACTTTATATGTTTTGTCTTTCTATATATGTTTTTGCCTCATTTATACATTCCTGGAGATGTAAATAGAAAATATATTGCTTATTTGTATTTAGGTGCGAGCTTAGTCATGGGCTCCATCCCTGGCAGTCCCACACTTTTTTCATAATGAAAAAAATACTCTTGTTTGTTAACGTGTTTATAGTGATAGGTCGTCTGGGAAAATAAAAATGCCCCCCCCCCCCCCAAAATACAAAAACCCTATTGTAGATTCATTATATTTTTAGCTGAATGTAATGTCAATATTTTTCAAGTCTTATATATTTTCGCACCACAATAAATGTATTTGCAAAGCCATAATCCTGTTTATCTTCAAGAATTAGTCGGTTACTTCCTCTTTTCATGCTAAAAATGTCAAATTATTCCCATCGCAACCAATTTCGTAATAAACAGCCCATCATGATTTATCAATTTTAATCATGTAAAACTTTGCATGTTAAACTTTATTTCAGATCTTATTTGCAACAAGCCAGATGTATTTCAAATCATATTTTTTCTATCAATTACCATTTCGTCATCATGCAGTTGTAACTACGCGCGTAAACCATCAAAACTATTTTCTTCACACCTCGCTCGAGACACGAGGTTGAAAAGATTACACACACGGATTAGCTACTTATATGTCAATAAGTTTTTATCATCCAATCATAAATTAAATTGAAAATGAACTTTAGAGTGATACCTAGATCAGGGGTGGCTTATTTTTTTCGGGCCTTTAAAAAGCTTCTATATGAAGACACTTAAAACTTGAATAAAAATTTAAGTTTCTTAGCCAGTATTCACAACTGATCTTAATATGTTATGAGAACATGCCAACTTGAAAGTACAGCATATCTTTTATTTCTGGAGCGCCAGTGAAGGCGGAACAGTCTCTTGTTTTATGTTTGGTTTTACAATTTCTTCTGCCCTGTGTGGATAAATAAACTAGAAATGACTGTGAGTAAAACTCATCAAAATGATTACGCCCCCGCCACCCACATATCTTTACGCCTCACTGAGTTTCACTGAAACGCTGCTTGAACAAAGGAAGATATGGCGCGGAACACAAATTGCATTGTAAATAAAAATTCTAAAATATATGTTTGACCCTTTGAGATTCAAAGGATCAAGAGTTTTGTATTACAGATATCACATGACTGTGTAAGTGACACATCCTTTCATAAGATGTGATACACCTCACATGCCGAGAATATAATCCATGTTAGATAACTTATATCTTTGACTTGAGCGTCAAAAGTCAAGGTATGAACATAGTGTGTTTAAAGGTCATATATAGGATTTCATGCCAATGTATTCATACATCCTCTCATATGCTAGATATTGGTAATGCAGAAGTGTCGAAGAAGAAGAAGAAGTTTTTGGCCTCAAAACTTGAATCAACACACGCAGGACGACAGATAGTACTGACACACGCATTGGTGATGCATCCATGTGCCAAATACAGATGTCTAACGAAGAACAAAAGAATTTATGGCCCGGACACAAATCACGTTAAAAACTAATAATATTGGACCTTCAGGTCAAAGAGTCAAAGTCGATCATATACCCGACAAATTGTCGAGTCTCATAGTAATGCGCTAATTGTGCCAACGTTATAGTTGGCCTATACCATCAAAAAACGACGGAAAGAAGTTAGACACGAATTTCATGTTAAAAACTGATAATTGACCTTGAGGTCAGAAGGTCATCACAGGAGGCTCCATCAATAATACCCGGTACACTACAGTCGTCTCATAAATGTTAGTCCCAATGGCCGACCAATATGGTATGTGCACTACCTCACAAAGTTAACAGAAGAAGTTATGGCCGGACACCGAATCTGCACAGAGGGACAGATGCGAGGCTGATAGACCAAGAGACCATGATATACGGACACAGATATTAGAGGCAGACAAGAAGGCAGAGTGATTCCCATAATATAGTACTCCCTAAAATTGTTTGCGGACTACTACAGGAAGCATACTTTTTTAACTACTCTGAAGAAAATGAAAAAATAAACATAATTACGGAAACTTGTGCCAGATTCTATTTCAAGCTAGCTATTTGCGTCTTTAGGAGTCATTTTATATGCCTTACCTATGGTTCTTTTCTAAGGAAGGAAAATTGAAGTCCTTGTCCTTTGGCTACTTATTCCATGAGAAAGAGTTTTAATGATCAAATAGCCTTCCCACATCCTAACAGCATTAGGTATTTCCAAATATAAGATATTGCAATGCGACCTTTCTCTGCATAAATATGACTGCGTGAAACCAGTGCATTATTACGTCAAATCTTAAGATAAGGATTTAAGCTATTCATTCCTTACGTGAGAATGATGGCGCTTAACCATCGGTTGATTTTCTTCATCTGCTTAGGATTTACTTTCAGTCGAGGAATGTGGGAAGAGGATTTGCCTGTTTTAAGGCTCTTCTTCAGACAACGTTACTAGAAATTGGGGAACTTAAAGACAGTATATAGT
Organism: Ostrea lurida; assembly: GCA_903981925.1. Classification (NCBI taxonomy): domain Eukaryota; kingdom Metazoa; phylum Mollusca; class Bivalvia; order Ostreida; family Ostreidae; genus Ostrea; species Ostrea lurida. The sequence continues at coordinate 2,888 of CAJDSM010043251.1, read as the reverse complement.
GCCCCTGACCGGAAATCAGCGTCAACCTCGCACTCAACACGTACCGCACACAGATTCCGTAGTTTGGAACTCGACGACTAATTCACTATAGTTCACGCCGCCGGTGATCCACTCTTCCGGTGGCATATGAAATCCTGGGCGGCCTCCACACCGCTGTCCTTACTCATAGAGAGTATGTCCCTCATGACGCTAATATTGTTTTGTTGAACGCCGCTCGTAACAGCTCTCACACCAATCGTCACCACTTGACCTCGCAATGATGTCCAATAGGAAAACTAAAAGCCATGAAACAGCAAGCCCAAGAATTCGTAAAATATACCGCTATTTATATTCAGTGTTGACGAATTTTAAAAACTCTTTGCAACGGGCAATCTGGTGTCCGATAGATGACCAGATATGTGTGTTGATTTTTTATTCGAATCAATCAAATGACAGTCCGGTGTGATAGACCGCATTTGGTAGTGACTGTGTCAGTGGAATATTGGTAGTGAGCTGTCTCGTGAGTATTAGTAGTGACTGTCTCATGAGTATTTGTGGTGACCGTCTTGTGTGTATTGGTAGTGACTGTGTCGTGAATATTGGTAGTGAGCTGTCTCGTGAGTATTGGTAATGAATGCATCGTGAGCATTTGTGGTGACCGTCTTGTGTGTATTGTTAGTGACTGTGTCGTGAGTATTGGTAGTGACTGTCTCGTTAGTATTGATTCTTAAATGCCAAGAGTGTCGGTAGTGATTGTGTCGTGTGTATTAAGAATGACTATCGTCTTAATATTGATTGTGACTGTCTCGTGAGTATTGGTACTAATACCTAGTGACTGTCTCGTGGGTATTGGTAGTGACTGTGTCGTAAATATTGGTAGTGACTTTTTTTTTTACTATTTACAGGGATTTTGTCCTGTGTATTGGTAGTGACTGTCGCGGATGTATTTGTTGTTATTGTCTTGTGAACATTGGTAGTGACTGTTTCTTGAGTATATGTCGTGAGTATTGTTAGTGGCTTCAGTTCATGGATTGGGTAAGAAATTCAACTTAAAGATGATAATCCATGTAATTTCTCGGTTTAGAGGTATAAGGTCGAGGCCCAACTACACGCAAAGGCAAAGATAACGAACAGCGATCAATCTCGTAAGTCCCAAATATATTACAAAACAAGAGTTTGGCAAATATTTNTAATGGAGGTCGTGCATAAATATATTGGTATGC
>CAJDSM010043247.1:0-11642 GCA_903981925.1 Ostrea lurida | reverse complement strand
AATGGAAAGACGTTACTTCCGATACAGAGATATCTGGGGGAAATGTATACCTGAGAACAAGGTAAGTAGGAAAAGGAACGTCAATCCACGGAATCACCTAGTAAAGCACTTACTAAAATTATCCCACCTGTTTCTGATAATGCAAATTAAAAATATTGTTTTTGTAGATAACTGTGTCTTTCAGATTTGTTTTTCATCTTTTATGTAGGTCTGTAGACAGGGCTCGGTATAGTAGGATAGTCTCAGTCACAACACCACCGGAAACATCGGGCTCGTCTACATTACGTCATTACTTACCACGTGTTTCCTGTGTTCTCATTTTCTTTGTTGCCTATTTCGTCTTGTTTTAAGCTTTCTTTGTTTTTATTTTGGATGTCTGTACACTTTTTGGGTGTCTATTTCGTTTTGATTTTCCTATGTTTTATACAACTTTCGAGATGCGTTTATTTCTTTTACATAGAACGATATAAACCTCATGCATGCCGGATTCTGTGATATCCGAGAATCAAATCTGTTGAACTATTTTGTTTTTCTTCTGCTCTCTCTTATTACGCATGTAAAACCATGTGCAACTGATTTTCATCTTCTTATTGTTTATTTCATGTGTGTATATCTCGTACCTGTACATACAAATTCAATATTCCTGTAACATATCAACGTACTATACCTATAAATATAACATATCAAAGCAAAGAGGACGTACAGTATATACATGTATTTAGCTCAATCATATAAATAATAAAAACCAAATAGCTACAGATGCAGAAGCGAACGTGAAAATGTTCCACATGTAACAAAAGATGTTCAATTCCTGACTTGGTGATGTCAATGTTATGTTAACAAAGTAGGTCCTCATCATGCAGTTTGAATGGTATGTGCCCTATATAGTTTATAGGGTAAAATCCATATAATGCAGGGGTCTCCCGACAGTCAACATTTCGACATTAATCAATTTAATCAATATGAACTGTTTTGGGGTAAATGTTGTTAATAGTGTTCCTTATCAATAGTTAAACGGGTCTTTAAACATATTTTAACTACGTAATATTCCGTTCATTTATCAGATAAAGATATGGGACTAGCGGCGGGTGTGTCTTGGCGACAGGGAAGACTTGCTCCCCCTGGGCACCTAATATCACTTATGGTGATCCTTTAATGCGTGATGAGATATGTTATTATACGTGATCTTAAACTTTTCTTGCAGATCTACAATGTATATCTAACTAATAAAACATTGTTATTATGCATATAGATGTTCGCCATTTTGCTTCATATATCCGGCATTTTTTTTCGGTGCTGAATTTCCTTTGCTGTGTTTGGTAGTTGCGGATGTGGAATATTTTGAAAGAAAGTGCCGAAAGTTTCTATTCTCATAAATAATAGACGTGTAAAGAGTAGTTTGTAAAATAAATTGAAGCTCTAGAATATTTTTTTTTCTTTTTTAAAACAAAAAGGTCCGCTAAATGTTCATGGCGCCAAAATTATCCGAGATACGGTGATACTGACGTCAAATATTGTTTTACTGTAGCAATACAGTACAATGCTTAGATAGATCTCAACATATTATAGCTCTCATAAATCACTACACGTAAGTACTGTTTTATTGTGTTCATTTTGTACTTTTTTTTTTAATTTGAAGATCAGGTGTTTTATGCATATGACTAGATCAATTATTGACATAATGAAGAAAAAAAATCAATCTAAAATGTGTCGTTTGTTGTGTTTTGATTTCCGTTCAGATTTCAACACAATCTCTCTTCGTGAAATAAGAAATGAATCTGAAGGTTTTTTTTTTTGGGTGATGCAGGTATCACCGAATTTTAGACAGTAAAACGCATTGATGACAAGTTTCACCGTCTACAATCTCGGTGATAACCTGCATATCACCCGAAAAAATATAAGATTTATTTCTTATAATTTAATTTTGTATTATAACAACAAAACAATGTCCATTAGACTTTAGTTGTTGTTCAGGTACGTGATCGAAAAATCACCTCAATTCTTAAAAGGTGTTTTAACCAATGAGAATCGGCGCAAGGTGATCACGTGAAATAAAATTAAATGATACTAAATTTCTAAAAAAAACTGAATTTCTACAAGTCTGGACGCCTTGATGATTCATATTCCAATATCATCTCTATATGGTTTTGATACAAAAAGGCGAAGGTAGGATCAGGTGCCATGGAGGAGTAAGCATCCTCTGCTGACCGGTCACACCCGCCGTGAGCCCTTAGTCGAAATAAAGTAAACGGGATTACCCGTAGTCAAATCTAGTAGGAAAATGACAGTCTAACAAAGGGTATGAAACAAATCAGTCAACATATGACTTAGTGATAATTTGTAATCGTAAACAAGGTCATTATAGCGACCGTAGAATTTGCGAAATGATGACTTTTAAACGAGATTCGTTATAACCCTGCAGCATCAACGTTTTTGTTAGTAGTTAGCCTCGCTTTAAAAAGTCCGCATGATTTGATACACGAAAAAATGTCAAATTTTGAATAAAATGAGATGATGTTCCAGATGTTTCGATAGTCTTGTTCACATTTAGCATTTTTCAAATTTATAGTCGTTATACCAGTTGTTTGGTCGTTCTCTTCTTACTGGTTTTGATTGTGGATTACTTCGATGAAAAGATTGATGTCAGATTAAAATCTAAATTCAAATAGAGGAAGGGTAGATGAAATGTCCAGTTTCGACATCCGACATCGTCTACACTATATACATTTTAATGTACATTTAATGGTTTTAATGTGCTGTAGAAAAGGTATGCAGAATGTGCATCATCTACATTCGCATGGTTTACTCGTTAATCGAGTAGCATCAACATTCATCATAGTTTCAAAGGGGTTCTTTGTGAGAACTATGTGAATTTAGTTTTTTGTTAGACATACATGTAGAACTTTTTGATCTAGCCTCAAGTTGATGAAGCAGTGTGTAAATAAGTTATATCTACTTCTCATAGAAACCTGGTCCTAACTGGTGTGTCCAAGGACCAGCGTTTGCTCCACTCACAATTTTGAAATTATATCACATTGTCATTATATAAGATTATTGTCTTGAGGAAATTAACTAACTAACAACTCAACGTTTTGACAAACGGGAACATATTCAGCTACACCATCGTTAATTATCCATCAAAATATAGCAATATATCATTATCAGCTGCATATGGGTTGTATATCTTTCAAATGATGCGATATGCAAAAATTTGTTCTGCGCATGATCAGTTCTTCACTGGAAGCTGGCAACGGACAAACTTGATGTTGCAGGGGTTTCAATATTCACTTTAATGTCAGTGTGTTGCAAATCCTAAGGTCGTTATAACTATCTAATTTGCTAACTCAACCTGTCATTGGGTCAAATGCTGTATCATGCCCATAGTAAAGCCGTGCTACGCTTATTTTGACTACAAATTACTCCGTATACCTGATCAAAGTAAAGAGCTCACGGATGATGTGACCGGTCGACAGGGAATGCGTATGATGCATAGAGACTATCTACTCAAATTTATGACAAACTGGATTGTATGACTTCACGATTTCTATCGTCTACTATTAGGTTGTATAATAATGGCAAACGTAATGTAATATCATTAATTGTCAGCTTAGCAATCAGGCTAGCGATCTTAATGCGCATCTGTTAACCATTGCCTTATAAGCAACTCATCGTACAATATTTTAAGGTCATTTTTACCATTTTCTCGATTTTATGATCATTATCATAATTTCTTACAACTGCGGAGCGGGTTACGAAACTTTAAGATTTAGAAGCAAATCAATATAACATGTAGGGTAATATTCTCTCAACAGTGGTAGAAAAACTGAGCTTTATTCTGATTAAGAGTCAAGTTGTGTTACATGGCGGATTAACTAACATTATCCTTTCTAATTTAAGGATTTAGAGTCCAAGGTTTATTACCCATTGTTTGTAGCTTAAGGGTTTCACAGTTTGGTAGAAATTCCGCATTGAGCAAAAGTCCTCTCTCTCTCTTCTCCTCTCCTCTTCTCTCTCTCCTCTCTCTCTCTCTCTTCTCTTCTCTCTCATCTTCGTCCTTCTCTCTCTCTCTCTCCCTAGTATGTCCTTCATACATTCATTTTGATTCATCAACTTATAAGTGACAGGAGACTATTTGATGATTCACATTCAATTACTAAATAGGCGAAACTTCAGACACTTTATCACATATCTTCATACATATATCTCATTATTTATATTAATCACAAGATGACTTTTCAATTACATTCCAACTTATATTCTGTTATACTTTCAGCTTTTTGATATTATGTGCAATACAAAATGATTATGTTACTTTGTCATAAAGTTAACCGTACATGTTGTACCACTCCCGTATCGTTCAGGATCAACATTCACTTTATATTAATTGATCAGATCCCCAACAAAGCTTTTATACACGTGCACTCGTTCACTTAAGAATTCGTGGAGATTGTAAATCTTGTTAATAAGCAAAATCTTATCTTATAATTAGACTCAATATCCGTGCTCTGCTCTATAAAACTTTTACCATACTCATACTTAAACTCGTACTTTGTGCTGATATATTCATCAACATCATTTCCTGCTTTATTGAGTATGACTCTGAGCAAGCTGTAAAGCATACACGATACATCCTGAGCATGTACTTCATATCAGTATGAGAATTATTTTTTACTAAAACTCAATAACAATTCAAAGCATTGAGTTTGAGTCTTAGTATAACAAACATGATCAAACAGTTTTATAATCTCCAGACCAGGCCTTGAACTTATCAAACAGTCGCCACACTCATACACAAACTCGTACTCTGTTAATATATTTATTTATGCGCAGCCATGTTTGTTTTGGGTACAACTCTTACATGTATTAAGATTCAAAGCATATATTTAAAAACATCTCTTGAGTTTGAGAATGATTTTATTCAGAGCACGAGATTGAAAACTTGCTCAAAAAATTGTCTTAGCCTCCAGACTTTTACAAACCTCTACCATAAGTCTTAGATCCAAGATTATTATTGGATTTATGTATTTGTTCGATCATATTCAACAGGTGATGTTTTTATGTTGTTGTTTTCGGGTGAGGATGGATTCTAAGAATGACTTTTCTTAGTTCATAATTACAAAAATGCGGCCTTCTTGAAATTGCACATCATTTGCGTTCCGTGTTTCAGCCAAAAACCTCCAAAGATGTAACTTTTAAAAATGCTCTCATACAGTCTGTGATTTTCCCACTTACTTGCATATTTACATTGATTTTTTATCCGTTGCAATTTATTACTCTTCAAAACTTATGTTCATTAAATGCATGAGATTCAAATTACGGATGTTTATGTATAATGTCTTTAGAAATACTCGGCCGCGAATCTGCTTTGATTTTAAAGCATGGTTAGGTCTAAGAGTTTAATATACAAATTTAACTCTTATTCAGTATTATTTTCTACTTTGTCCCTTTCTCTTAAAGTATGAGGGGTTTGCACGGGATAAAATTAGTCCTTCGCCCTATCTCGCTCTTGATCACTGTGGTCATGTTGCCAAAAAAATAAGTATGAGACATTATAATTAATACTCCATAACACCGCATAAAGAACATTGAAATGTATAAAATGAGCGATAAGAGAAACAAGTATCAAGCGTAATGTCCAATAAAATTATTTCGAACACGCTCCATCATTTCAATTTTTAAATTTAAATTAAAATGGTATTAAAATACTTTGAATTTTTAGAGTGTATTTAAAATTTATATTACTTATGTTGAAGTCAATAAAAAATACATATTATTTTATAAAATGTATCTAAATACATCGAATATACAACTATTTTTTTTTCATTTAGGTCCTCATCTATTATTTTATTGTCTCTTTTTGTGATAGAACTTTGCAAAATTATAGTTTCTTGTCTTAACAGAAATTAGTTGCTTGATCTTCGGCAACTGCTTATAGTTGACAGTTCACTGTACATTTAATATTAATATCGGATCATCTCTGCAATTACCCCACCCTTAATACATTTAATGAGCACGATGATGACATGAATTAGAAAATTAGTTTCCACGGACACTCTTTATCACACTAAGAAGGCATTCCGCTCTTGTTAAATTTTATAAGAACGTATAAACACATTATCGCTAGTTTGAATAATGGGAAGGAAATGTAAACACATTTGATCGTATAGCTTAAAAAATGGAACAACTACTTTTAATTTTACAAGGTAACACGATGTTTGCAATATTGATATTCAAGATAGAGATCTGCCATTTATACGTGTATTGAGGAACATTTATGGGACACTCATATTGTCTGTGATATCGCCGCTCGAGAATTCGTCAACTTGATTCAACGTCAAACGTTGCTAATGAAATACCATCAATGTTCCAAGACCAAATACAAACATCGAATATCGACCGATATCGACAATAATATGACGTAGTCATATCGTGTCGATATCACTTCTTGTTGAACCCATTCATCCGTCATAAATATTTGTCTTTTGAACAAATTTCAAATGTCCATGTAACATATCGACCAATTTAGCATGACGATTATCGTGTCGATATCGATTTCTTGCGAAAACGTATATCTATCATAAAATTGTAATTCTTTCGGGAAACAAAATACAATAATTGGTTCATCAAATGAGTTAGGAATATGGTGTTTGGCGGGCTACACTATTGCGCTCGATATAGTCTGATATCGAACAATATCATGTTGATATCGAAATCAAGATCAGTTTTCCTTTTTATGGGTGATTTAATGGCTACATCTTTGTTGTCGATTATCGCAATCGTGCCGGGGATGTAAAATCCCGGGGGGGGGATTTTCCGGGTGGGAAATCCGTTTTTTTTTCATGGGTGCTTTGGTGGCTCAAAATTATTATTGTCATCATAATGGAGCACCGTATTGTTTTCTATAGTTAAAGGGGGAATGGAACGTTTCTGAGCTAAATAATGTTCAAATTTTAGATTATCCATTTTTAATATTTTTTACAATGCTCACTTAGGTATCTCTAATAGTCTGCAAAAAATTGAATGTCAATTTGTTGAGTACAGGTGAGATACAGCCATACAATTTCATCACTATGTAAACAACAGTTGAGTTTCATTGTTTTTTGGTTTAACCTATCATGAATATGCTAGTATACGTTATTCGTTTAAGCAGATTTTTTGCATAATTACAAGTTCAGCTCTGAACACAATTAAACAGTTTCTAGTGATGCTCACATCTCATTTGTGTTTAAACATGGTATTTTCTGTAAGCAATCTTTACTGTAAACAAAACAAGGCTCTGAGCCTTGTTTACATTTTTGAAGAATTGCAAGTGCTCGTATCTCTCTTGTAACTCACAAATGACGTTCTCAATTTTGTACTGACCCACTTGAAAATACCCTAAGTGAACTATTCTCGTAAAACATTAAAAATAGAAATCTAAAATTTGTAACATTTTTAGTTTCAGAACGTGTCCATTGCCACTTTAACAAAATAAGCTCAACAATATCGCCGATTCGAAAATAACATAACTTTTAAAACCAGTAAATTATTTTGTTTGATATAGTTTAACGACTTCTTTTTCTCGTATTGTTTATTCAATTCAACATGATTATGATTCGGTATCAAATGATATCGATGTTGGAACATTTTGTGCAGAAAATAATTTTGTTGAAATTCACTTTAATTTTGACAATTCACAGGACCGATTTTTAACCTTTGTGAGCTGTGCCCCAGACATGATAAAATTTAGAATTCTGACATTGCCACCATCCATACCATGTCATATCCAAATATCAACAGTGACAAAATTATCAATCCTAGGCATTAGTTAACCGGCGAGCAGTAAACGGTTCATTTGTGAAGCAAAATCAACAGGGATGCTCCGCAAAACTTATCTTCATTTGCTTCCTGATTGTTATACATAGTTTTTGGCAAAAGTATTCAAAACAACGTGTTTGTTGATACTATGCAGCTGAGAACAAATCGTCTCCCCACAACGTCACCGTGTCTGTCAGAATAAGAACGTGAAAGCAATTGTGCTGTTCTTTCACTTGCTTGATGAAGATGAAACTACTTTTACATGTTTTAGCGCATACCAATCGTGATCAGGTCGTGCGTTTGCTGTGGAAGACCGCAGCGGAAGTGACTCACCGGAATAACTGGAAGTCCTAATGCATTCCGGGGTAACAAGATTACTATAATTTCATAAACAAGTTACCTTAAACTCCAGAATTAGATAAGATTCATTTGACATTGGTTTGATATATGATTTGTCGGGATCTCATTCTCAAGGCGACCTGCCCTGTTGTAACTTCGTGGAGGTGGGGAGGTATTTGAAGTTAAATCTTGCACATGAAGTTCTGGGATTTATTCATAATTTGATTGTTCAATTGTATTCAATTTAGAAACTGATCATGTGCTAGCCACTTCTTTGCTATGCCTATCAGTTAAAAACTTCCACGCCATATGCATGATGAAAGTGTAATAGTATCATCGTGTGGTGAGGGAATTTGATGACAGAACAAGCTAATTTTATAACCGCTGTTTGTCATATAAGTTCATTGTCGTTGAAACTGTCGCTAATCTGTTTTTATGGAAGCCAGATATAAACAACAAAAAGTTGACATCGCCCGGCGATCTCAAAAGCAGCCTTTTTAATTATTCAGGCATTTGCAATTTTATAAGTTAATTATAACGGAAACCTGGTGGTTTCTCCGTAGAATCTGTCATTGGATCAATCGCTGCCTGTTCTTGTTCTTATAACCCTTATTTGCGTCTTCTTTGTACACTGATTTTCACATACATATTACTCCGACAAGATTGTATCAAGGATTAAAGACCTCACTGTGAACGGTAGAGTACATATTCTTCCTAAGACCTTGATACAAATTTTGACACAGTTCCAGCGTCTGTGATTTACCATTTTTTGAATAATTTTCCAACATAAAATCTATGAGATAAGTCACTGGTTCTTTGTTCTTCACCCTTCTGAGTTATCTGTAGTGTTTATTTTCAGCCCCGTGTCCAGGTTCGAGTACCATCGATCTATCCGAATATTAACGAGGTTTGTGAAGTACGTGACACGGGCAAAAGTACCCGATGCTTGTTAAACATTGCAATGAAGTGGATGGATCTTATTCGACTTGATTCACAAAAGAAATACGATATGTTCAAGGCTGACTTAGGTAGGTGCTTAGTTTTTAGTAAAACAGTAATACTGTAGCAACATTTGAGTGAGATCACGTGTAAAGATATCGTTTATTTACCGGAATAAAACATATAGATTCAATTGAAAAGAATATACATTCAACGCCATAATTATCTTTGTTATATCCCGATTTTCATCTTACTGATATTCAATTAATTCAGCAATTGCATTTTGGTACGTAAAACATTGAAAGTACAGGAATTTAATGTTGATGAATACAAAAAGGCGAAGTTAACATTGTGTCAAACGTAATCATAATCAAAAAAACATATACAAAATCGAGTGTAGGGCAACACGACCTCCGACAAAGGCGAAGGTAGGATGCAGGTGGCCATGAGGAGTAAGGCATGCCCTGCTGACCGGTCACACCATTATTATGAATGGTAGAAGATATGCTATTTATATTTAGTCAAAAATGCAGTTTTAGTAGATTGTAATCTGAAAAAAGTTAATACTTTGCTGGAATTTAACTCGTGATGTACAGTTCTGTATTAAACTTACTCAGCTAGACAGTTAAATCTGAATTGATTTGGCAAATGTACCATGATATTGATATTTTCATCCATGTTAAAAAAGAAAAACATAATGTAGTAGATTTAAGTTTCCTCCGCACCATACTCCCATTGTTTCCCTCGGTTTTCTTTCGGTAACGATACCTGCATGTGCGATCCGTTCAATGGTTTCAATGGTTGTGATGCATCAGTTACAGTATGTAAAGTCACATGGCTACATGAATATCCCTGCTGGTAGATGACCGACTGTTCCCGAGGATATCATTAGCCCAGTTAGAAAGTATCTCACTGTCTCAATTTAAGACGCAATATAATTTCATATAACGTAAAAAAAAACACACATTGAAAAGTTTAGAAACGTAGTAGTATCACCTCACGGAAAGCTCTTCTATCGGCTTGGGACTTGGACCTTTTCTGAGTTTTTTGTATAAAATTATGTTCTTTATTCTCTTTGGTTTTCCAAACTCTGGACCTTAAAGCATCGCTGCTGAGAAATTATATTTTCATGTATGTCACATACGTTGCACCAAAATTAGTATCACATATCGTTATTTGTATCACTCGGTGGATATTAGTTAAAAACAAACTCGTCATCTACCTAGAAGAAACTTGTGCGTTTTTCATGTGGATCCTGTATTTAGCGGGAGTAGTAATAAACAAACATTTTATTATGTCTTTTTCAGCACAACATGCGGCCCAGAATACAGTACAAGTATGGGTGCAGGGGGAGAAACACAGAACAACATGGAAATTCCATGATGGAACACCGATCCCGAATGTTTGTCACATGGAACAGTCCAATGGTCATACGGAAATTCATTTCCGCTATAGAAGTTATTCGAAGTCTTGCGCTGATGCTCCACCGTCTGATACATACCACTATATGTGTGAAATCTATCGTAGATTTTCGTTCCATAATTAGAAATCTTTCCCTGATTACTGTCCCATAAAGCAGTCCAATAAAGCTTACAAAATTCATCTGCGTGCATAGAACCCTGGGTACACATGCTATGATGGATCGCCAACAAAGCGTTTCCGCAATATCTATGAAGTACTTTAAAGGAGGAAATGTTCGCGTGGGCTTAAATATCTCTATGTTCGCGCTAATATTAATGATTGCGAAAATAAAATCATCGCGAAGTGATATTTAATGTATTTTGGATTACAATTCTAATTCAGTTTATTTACTCACCGCGAAAATTAAACCATCGCTAAAAACCGGAGGTAGAAATCGCAAAATTTTAGCCCCATGAAATTAAATCAATTTACAGTATATCGTAACATTCTTACCATAACTAGAGATGTTAAAAAATATTCAACAATGGATGTGCGTTTAGTCACGTGTCGTTTTATTTACAGTATGCCAGTTTATTATTTTTTTTATTGTTGTTTGTTTTAAGTGCCGTCGAGAACTGTTCACCCATATTGAGACGTCCCCCGTTGTAGTTAAAATGCTTTACGCTCAGGACCGTTGTAGTGAAGGTTTCTAACGTACCAACGCCCGCCGTTTCAAGGGCCACTTATGTCACTGACAGTTCAAACAGTAACACCAAATGTAACAATGTTTTCTTCCATTATGACGAGGTTGAGGTATAAATAATCTATTTGGACACATTGATTGAACAGTAAATTATAGAATAGGAACAACAATAAGGGGATAGCTGTGAATTGTAATAAAACAGCATAAATTTGAAGCCTATATAAAACTATATCCATTAATTAATTAGTAATGGCTTCTATCAAATAAGCAGTTAAGGAAGATAACTTTTATGGGACTATGATTACGTTTAATACATTGTTACTTTGCCATTTTATATACAATATTTTGCAAGAATAGTATTTCTTTCATTAACAATTATAAAAGTAACCAATATATCAAAACAACAGAACTTCCTAACGTATCCTTATACGTATATGTATTTAATTGCAGTGGAACATTAGAA
>CAJDSM010043246.1:0-24986 GCA_903981925.1 Ostrea lurida | reverse complement strand
ACGCCTTTCCTTGAATCCGCGCCTGAGTACAGCAAAGTTTAGAATGTGATAATTCCATGATAATTTCGAGTTTCCGGGTGGGGTTGGACTAATTACCTTTAGGGACTGCTATTGGACAGCCGAGATTAAGAGCCTGAAGTCGAGACAAGACAATCTTTTGTAGGAGGTGTCTCTCAGCATCCGTGATCTGCAGAAGACAAAATGGCCGGAGTTCTACCCTGCGTCCACTCAGGCTGGCCCACATGCAATGTCCCTGCAATACAACACACGTTTAGAAATCAACGTGACCAAAAAATGTAAATCATGTCATGCTAACTATTTGATATATTTCACATATTTCATATGATGCAAAACATGTGGCTGACTGGAAAACAAAACACACAGTTTAACTTGTAAAATATGACACTGACTAAAATAGTTTATCCTATATTTGTTTTTATTTGGACTCTCGAATTTAAGACTGTTGGCGCCTAGTGTCGAGCTTGTGGAAAAGCCTTCCCCGAGGAATCAGAAATAGAAATCTCCAGTAAAAACCTGCATTGTCTGTATCTCAACCCTGGGAACATTTTGCTGAACTAATGGCGTAAAGCACCCCCTCATCGGTCCTATATTTTAATCGACCCCATTCAAAGGCGTTATTTTTACTCCGTGATTACTTGGACATTGGTCAATTAAAACTGCATAGCATGCAATAAAATGAAAAATAGGTCATATTGACAATAGGATTTATTAAAGGCTCCTTTCTATGTCGAAAACCAGTGGACGAGCAAATGTTTAAACTGTAAATGGTTGTCCGATTATTGCTTTATTGAGATGAGAAGTGCAATGCCCCTGCAAAGTGCAACAGAGCACGTGTTGCGAAATCAACGTGACCATAATCCTTTATATTTCAATTGCACGTATGATGAGTGTATTGCAATATATAAACTGAGAAAAATGTCGCTAACTGTAAACTATTCGAAGCATCAATTATTTTTATGAACGGAATGCACTAGATTTTGATTTTTAACGAAAACCCTAAAATTGCCTGGCACCCGCCAATTTCACAAGTTCCCTATCTATAAGCTATTAGCGGGAATGCTTGCACAGTGTTATACAACTTTTTTTCATTTGTTCCGACATAATAAATGTGTTTTGGTGACAGATGAAGATCAGTTTTTAAAAATATGTTTACACATTTTAACGACTCGGTTGAAGTAAACATTATAAAAATTAAAAAGCTCTTTACGACTGAAGTGAGACCTTAAGGTAGCTGAATATCCGGAGTTTTACATTGTGTTTGGTATAATAAATCTGAGATCAGGACGCCCTGTTACCTAGACTAAAATTCTGATGACCCGAAGACAAAGAAACATTAAAAAATGATGTCTCCGTTGGTGGCGCATGAACGGGAAATATGAATGATTCCAAACACTAGTGCTTTGTAGAAGGGCGTCAGGACGTTCTCAACACGGGAGAGATGACCATTGAATGAAATTAATAAAAAATTTCAGCGATAATTTTAGAGTACGATACTCATTCTCTGAGTAATCTCCATTGATTTCATGTTCAGCGACCGCCCATGTTCTACGTGAGGGCCAAAAATCAACTCTGCAAGCGATTTCATAATCAAAGCAAAGTAACCTCAAAAACTAGGTGTGATTTGCCTGGCACTTTGCCTGCCTGGTACCCTTTAGGCTTTGCTTGGTTCTCTTTAGGCTTTGCCTGGTGCCCTTTGGGCTTTGCTTGGTACCCTTTGGGCTTTGCCTGGTACTCTTTAGGCTATGCATGGTATTCATTAGGCTTTGCCTGTATATGTAATAACTGTATTGCCTTGCATTCATAATGCTAATTTCTTGGCATTGCTTCTATTGCCAAATAGTGTCTNGCTTTGCCTGTATATGTAATAACTGTATTGCTTTGCATTCATAATGCTAGTTTCTTGACATTGCTTCTATTGCCAAATAGCGCCCCTACCAATTCCAAAGTTTAACGTCGGCCTCAACCAGGGAAGGGTATTCAAACCACAATGTCCCATGAACGAATCGAATCCTCTACCATTTGTGCGACTTTATCCGTCACTACGCGGTGGATATTTTACATTAGATATACATGTATTTGTTTGTCTGTCTGACGCCGTTTACCAAACTATAATTGTATGGAATAAGATTTCCAAATTTATGATCAAGGACCGAGGTCAACTAATGGGCGTCTGTATGATGTACTTGATTACGCTCTTTGCACTCATAAATGGAATGGAATAGTTTTACATTTTATTATAGTCATCATATTTTCTAGATGCAGAAACCCTTCAAATCCCCTTTATTAAATGTATTTTAAAAGCAGGCGAACAGAATGGAATGAATTTGCTCTTTTTTTTTTTTTTTTTTTTGGTTGTCGCCATCAGCCATTAATGCGGTATGTATTCATACGCCACTCCCTTGTACTGAATCTTCTTTCACCTGGCGACATATATCGCTGTTTATCCGTCCCTCCTCATCTATAACACAAGTACCGATTTGACGGCTCAGGTGTCAACATCTGAATACAGAGTTCGGGCAACAAATGCCAGTTTTCTAGTCCCAGGATACCCTTCAAAAATGTCTTTGCTGTAAATGTCGCTTGAGCAAGGATAAATTTAATGCTTCTTGATAGATCATCTGCTAATATCTAGGAACCCGTATTACCATGCGAGTTCGTTTAGTGTGTCGTATTGGGATTTCTCTATACATATGAATAATTCTTGTTGGGTTTAATGTTGTAAATAAACACCCTTACGTCGTAATAAACTTTTGACTAGAGAGTAAAGAGGTTTCTCTGACCCCAAAGTACATGTATTTCTGCGCTAACTAAAAAATGAAAGCGAGGTCTAAATAAACTAGTAGACTCTTTACTGGCACGCTTGCTCAACATACACTGATATTACAAGTCGTGTTAGAATTAGACTAGCGGATCCCGGCCTCTATACGCAATACACGGCACAGCCAGGACTGCCACGGGCAGTTTGATATAATTGCATACTAATTTTGAGAGAAATCCCGTAAATATTCAGAATATGGTGTGTTTTGCTACATGTAAACCAAGCATGGCCAGAGGGTGTCCTATAATTCAAAACTTTCTCTTACCGGGTAATCCTGTCATTTACGTGTATTGGTTATACATTACTAAGGGGAACAGATAAAGAAAGAAAAAATAAAAACCTTCAATGAATTGATAATACACATTTTCTAACGAAAATCCAAATAAGTATTATTCTTTGTGTACTGGTCAGTGTGACAGTGACCATTAGTTCTAAATTACCACGTGTGCAACAGTTGTATATTTATGACGATACATCTTAACGAACATTTCCTTATAACTCTATCAGACAGCCGAACAAGGGGCCAGCCACCGAGAATCTCATTTGGCCTGATCCCACAGCGATGACATGTGCAAGTGTGGCATATTTATGTGTTGAATATGTTATTATTCAAACACGACATACGTTACGTCGCCTCATTAAGTCATTGTTAAGAAGGACAGTAGTGCACATATAGACATTGCTTGTTGTACACCTCTGTCACGATAAAACGCAGTTACANCAGTGCACATATCGACATTGCTTGCTCTACACCTCTGTCACGATAAAACGCAGTTACACACATGTCTTCCAAAATAGGAATGACAGTTTTGAAAAATTAAACACTTATAAATCCATTTATATCATAATATTTTTTTTTACTCTGGGGCACTCGATTGTTACAATTAATCTTTCCAAAATTTTTAAATTACACAAAATTTTTGTATCACTAAAAATAGTATGAAAGCAATGTATATCAGTGAGCTGTGTTATAACAACAGTCATCGAATGAGAACGCACCAAACACCGAAATGCCTGAACAATTTATAACTCTCCATCTCAGACCTATCCATGCCCGATTACTCATGCTACAATTTCGCGGGAAAATAAATTGACCCCGGAGGAAAGATGACCGTTTTAACTCATGCATAAATATAAGTGTTGACTATCGACCTGTTCGAGTCTTTCTTTGGTATTTGATAGAGCACTCGTCCCTGAATCTTAAATGACCCACTTAGTCATTTACTAAATGAACCAATCCCTGCACGGATGAAGTATAGCTTTGCGTGTGTTACCGATGGCCATATTTTGTCGTGAACTAGTAGTGTGCGGTCGCGGTTGTCAAGAAAAAAAATCCCTTTTTATATCATAACTTCTTCAAAAAANGTGCGGTCGTGGTTGTCAAGAAAAAATTCCCTTTTTATATCATAACTTCTTCAAAAAAATATCTGACATGCTACATTTTCTTTGTTTCCATTTAAAAAACAGGTGTTGGTGACATGGATTCGGTTCGATCCAAGAAACACAAATATTTTCATGATTTCTTTATGCTTGCTAGTTTAACCTGTTGATCGATGGTGTGTGAATTGTATCACGAAATTTGACGAGCGACCATCATTCAAGTTTATAGCGCTGTACATAGTGGAAATGAATTTTTCTCTTTACAAAACATTCATCTATTTTATCGTCCATATCGTAAAAGTCTGTATATAACCCAGACACCTTCTGTTGTGACATAAATCTGATGTTCGTCGATTGAACATATTTGGGAGGGGGTGATGAAAACAGACCCAGTGATTACATAAGGGAGGGGACAAGCAGACCTTGACGTGTCGTATGCTTCAATGTGATGGAGATACGATTGTACGAATACACAACCCGAGACCAGAAATACTGTGAAATTCTCCACACTAAACCCACTACCGAGATAGTAAATATGCGAGAAGATTAACCTCAACTGAAAAGATAGGGACATTACTGCATTCGCTTGAAGTGGTAATTTGTAATTACGGTGTTAGTAAATTTCTCATTATTAGGGTTCCAATTTTCTTGTCAGCTATTTCAATAGACACCGAATGTTTAACGGCATTAAAGGGACCCCCCTTCGCATTGCGATAAATTTCGCCGGTGTCGCTAACAAAGGCGAAACCATTCCAGATCTTGGGATTCCTGGACAAGAGCTCAGTGCCTTATCACGGATTGGGAATGACTGTTACTCGTAGAATGTGTATTGCTAATATATCCCCACGTGCGTGAGAAAATGATTTAAGATTGCCCTCACGATAAACTTAGAAATTTCTATATGATATAGCCAGTTGTTGAGTGGAGGGTTTTAGTTTCATGGTCGCGTGTAATTATGTGCTAATTCTTCTTTATCGAAATTAAAAAAACGATATTTGATTTTTGAGATAATAGATAACACGACACCACATAATAATGGTTAATTTAAAGTATAACATATCAAATGACACTGGTGTACATTTTGGTATTTCGGATACGGTTCCAATTTTCCAGCTCGAAAGTTAACGTTTGAGAACGATGTGACCCTATAGTTTAAACTTTGGTTTTTAAGTTATGCGGTAGACATAAATAATTAAGGTTTTGACAATTAACATAAGAATACCCCCCTGCTAGATTAGCTACATGTTACCCAGAAATTCGTCCAGTCATTGTAGATAAAGTTACAATATGTACGATGACTCGGAGCTGGGAGATCGGGACAAATTTAGACGTGTAACCTAATGTGCATCATTAGACAGGTGTCAAATACAGCCGCAATGACAAGACAAGAGTACAATATTGACATCTAGGGATCTTCCTTGTGCAGTTTTGATTTAATAATGAGAATATTATAATATTTATATTCAAGAATCAATGATGAGATGCGAGTAGAATACCTATTGCAGGGATTTTCCCTTTAACGTTTTGTTTCTTTCTGTTGGTTGACAGGTGCGCTGGCTCTAAGCAGTATGGGAACGTTCCTGTTTTCAACCTGTTTAATGTGTTTTGGGGTTCTTGAACTCAGTTTATTTTGCATTTCAATGCAGAACAAACAAAAGCTCTTTCAGTCTATGTTTCTTCTATCCTCTTTTGAATATATCCAAGACTAATTTAAAAAAAAAACCCTCTGCAATCATCTCAACGTTAGATTCCATCAAAGCAGGCAGATAGTGAAATTCATCTCTTTTCGAATCTGCATGTTATTGAGAAATATTTGTATGAGACGTGTCCGTCCTTGAGTGTGTCTAATCGACTGGGCAGGACTAAACCTGTGCTGACCACGGTCAGTTGACTTTATTGTTCTGTATGTTTACGAGACCTAATTAGTGTAGCACACCTTTAATTTCGTTGTAAGATTAATGGATTCCATTCATCCCTTAGCTTGACCCGAACAGGCCCTGGTCCGAAATCGAGCCTTGAATTACACTTTACGACAGGAATGGCATCTTGGCAGCTAATTTAAATAAACACCGTTTAGTATTTTAACCTTTTATAGACATGAAATACCAAAATAAGTTACTGCTGCGGAAAAATAACGCCGAAAATTAACTTGGACACACAGACGTGTTGGTTTTCGACCTCGTGTGTCTCGTATGTGTCAACAGACACGGTACGGACGACCACTTATAGTCCGATCTAAAGATCATTAACAGCGCATCTGCCTTGGACCCTCTGATATAGAACCCAGCCTTCAAGATTTAAACTAACTCTTTATCATTCTGAGACAACTTTGTCAACACAAATGAAGGGGGGAATGTTGATTTTAACTGGGGATTGTTTTATGCAGGTCACCCGCTAACAACACCCTCTTTTTTGTTCAATAAAGAAGTAAAAGATCAAACACGTAGATAATAGTCATTTATCATTTTAACAGTAGCAAACTGAAAAGAATGTCACGAACTCCCGCAGTCTTGGAAGTTACAGAAGACACATAGGTGCAGTGGGTTTTCAACACATTGTACGAAAATTTCACGCAAGCATGCCCATCAAACTAATTCATAAAAGTTTACCACAAAAGATGCAATCTGTGTTGTACATTGTATTATTTCCCACAATTCTAGCAAAAAACACGTGATAGAACAAATTTGCTTTGCGGTTGCCCACGCGACCAAAGACATGAACAGAGGAAACAAAGAATCTTGAACCCGACCTATTGATACAATTACACCTTCTACAATGTGACGTTCTCCACAGGGAGCCAGTATCTCCATTCAACTATTGAATTGGTTCTATTATGGCAATAGTGAAAGAGGATGTTACAAGTTCAGATAAACATGTAAACAAATGTTGACTCTCTCGTAAACAGTGGACAGATTCTAATATTGACACAGGTAGATAAATCGTAAACGAATGAACGATAAATGATGAAATAATTGTAGTCACGGTGGGAGAAGACGGATTGCGAAGAATTCCAAAAGTCGAAAATGAATTCATGACAAAATAATTCCCCTCGTCATGCAAGGAATGACATAATTTCCAGTTCAATAGGTTGTAATATCTAGCTATCTTGGCATGAAATAAACAAACAGGTTGGTCTATTTCCTCTAAATCCCAAAATTGGGCCCGTGTATACGAGAGGCTTAAGCAAAATAGAGACGATTATGATTTATACTACCATAATCGGAGGCATTATCCGCGTTCTGGAGGAAATTAAATATAGTTCACCTAGTCATAAAAGAAACATTTGATAAAAAAAAAAAAAATGCTCATAAATAAAGTGCGACGAATTCAACGTCAACTGACCCCGACCCCTCGTGAAAATAGTCAGTTATAACGTCCGTCCCCCCCCCCCCTAATAGTTTGAGACGTTCACTGAGAAATAGGAAGGCGTAATGGTATATATATGAAAAGTTCGCCTTGTTGCATGGCTGTGTCATCACCCAATGAAATCTCTACATCTTACATAAAGTAGCTTGATCTATTAATTTGTTATTGAATTTGTGACAAATTGTCTACAGACTCACGATCATCTCATCAATAAAATATGTACATAAATAATATTCTTCATGATTTGACCTGGTTTTTGGCTCTCTGGTGCAAACCATATACAATAGCATATCATTAAATATTACGTTCTAAGGGCCAGTTTCTATGATACTATTTGAACTACATTTACATTAAAACATCAATAAAGGCAAAATTAATACAAAAGAACGTGAATTCAAATATTACAACGGACTCACCTGTGAACTCCACATGCACGTGTGCTGGGCCCCTGGGAGAGGCTTGGTCTTGCTTCTCCGTATCCGTGGCAGAATACGGTGGGTGGGTGTGGGGGATTTCGTCTTGTTCATTGCTACAGAAAGAAAGGAGGAGGAAGGAAAGGGATAGCTTAGGAAACCGAAGTCGTCACCGTCAACATCGTCCTCACTGTACCGCCCCACCCCCTCCCGGTCCCCCTCCCCCACCGTCCTCTGTCCCAAAAACTCCTGGAACATTTCCAAGTCGCCCACGGATTTACTCCTCTCCCTCTTAACACACACCTCCTCCTCGTTGGGAGAAAACAACTTTGGATTTCCATCTTTGCGGGGGGATAAACTTAGCACTGACCCAATGTTTTCCGCGATTTTCCTCAGACTCTTCCTCTTGAGAGATTTTTGCTTGTTGACGGACTGATCGAGGTTTGTATTTCTGTCAATGAACACTTGGTTGTGGACACTAAAAGCGGGAACACGCCGGGATTTGTCGGACCTTGTGGAATTGTCCAGCTCATTTCTCTTGAAGTCCAGCATGGAGAAATGCCTGGTGTACACCGGGGTAGGGGCGGACACGATGTAATTATTGTCCAAAGTCACATACTCCTGTTCAGTGTCCGAATACTCAAACTGAGAATAATAAGAACTTTCATCCACATCCTCAGATCCAATAGAAAACCTAGGTTTGGCGGAAACGAACGGCGATTCCAATAGTTTGTCCGGGGTGGACGTTCCGGATCTTGGTGAGTCCAAGTACTGTTCCGGGTACGAC
The DNA here is from genome assembly GCA_903981925.1 of Ostrea lurida. Lineage (NCBI taxonomy): Eukaryota > Metazoa > Mollusca > Bivalvia > Ostreida > Ostreidae > Ostrea > Ostrea lurida. Next base: position 16,201 of record CAJDSM010043246.1, on the reverse strand, counting down.
AAGGGAGAAAGCACAGTATGACCATTTGTATGTCCATTCGTAGTGTGTCCGTTTCTAACTGGGGACACCTGGAAAACCAGCCCGTTCCACGACCTACTGACACTGAGGTCCAAGTCTTTAGGGTGGCCCGCTGAGCTGCTGTACCCGTTAAGGGTAGAAGGCAGCATCTTCATCTTGTTCTCGGCGCTAAACCGCTGCCCGTGGACCGTCATAATCCCGGGCAGTCCTAAACATCAAGCCTTGCTTGTCCTTCAATCGTCACTTCCCCAATTCTCAATATTATCTACAACATGTGCGTACGGAAAAATCCTTTTTTTCCCAAATCCGTTAATGTATGAAAATTAAAGTAAAACATCCACTTTTTTCTTCATATATTCCTTCCCAAGTAAAGGGTTTAACGCGAAAATAATAGTAAACACAGCATTACAGGTAGGGAAAATCCAATATATCGCTTGTACACAAATTTTTAACTATGTAAATAATATCCTCCACCGAAAGCGGTCCCAATACGACCTACATATGAAGAACAGATAATTTCCCTCGTATATGGAGCGACGAGTGGTTTATTTTTGGTGGGCGGAGTTACCTTACCAAGCTGTGAAACGGCCTGTCACAGCGCGTCAACCAACCGGAACGAGTTATTATAGGGCAATAAACAGGTATCTTGTTTCAGGTCGGCTGAATTGGTTGGGCCCCCGTAGGGAGGAAATTATTTCTACTTTGTAAGATTTTTTTTATCTTTGTTGACATAAAAAGCTACTTAACGCTTGGGTATAGAATGAGTTGACAAAGAGTTCTTATGTTGAGTAAAAATGTCAGATATTGTATGTAAGTAAATAAACCTTGAATCGGGACTTAGAAACAAAAATGAACTAGAACTTTCAGGAATATCAATAAAAAAAACAGTGTTTCTTTACTTTCCACCTTGTTATGTAAAAACTAGGAAGCAAACAAGGTCGACAGATGTTATATAATCTCTTTGTAATTGTTTTTGTGATAAATAAAAGCAATGTCTGCTGGGATTGTGGGGGTAGAGTATGGCGTAATTGGGTCCGTCTGCTGTGTGTCAGGCTTGGGAATCTGTACCACCTGTATCAAGGTAACCTATTCAAGCCTTCTTTATACCAAATCCAATCCCGACCCAAATCCGCCCGCCACAGATTAAACGAACCATGTCCGGAATTTTCTGATCCGCTTAGAACCTTCCACAATAGCCTGTCAACACGACAAACAAGTCATAATGATGCAGACCACTGTTTGCAAACAATCCAGAATAGAGAAAATCCGAAAGCACACAATATCTTAGATAATTAAAAGATTTTCATATTGAAATCAAATAAAATGGCATGTGTACAGGTAGGTGATAATGAAATATGTAGGGCTTTTGGCTGATTCGGGCTCCCGGTCAAGTAACACATTCCTTTTTCACCTTCATTTGTCGGAATAACTTTTTTTCGTGTTCGATTGTGTAATCGATAATCAGTTTGAGGCACTACAGCTTTAAGATTCATTTTCATAAGAATTCACACCCAAACTTAATCGCGTAGAGTCCTTGACTCTCGTTTAAAACATGGAAAACAATCATATAGTGTTTTTCTCTCAACATTTGAATGTAGGAAATAAGATTTTAAAGTCACATCATTACATAAATTTTGCATATTTCTTAATTTTCTGAATATGCTTTAAATTTTTGTAAGCTATTTTCGGTGTTGTATAAATTAATGAAGTGTCACTAGTCGTCTGCTAATGACTGTTGAACTAAAATAAAGCGGGACTCTCGTCATGAATAATTCATTACACCATTCCTACAATGTACCATCGTGGGGCAGTGGGCGACCAGTGTCAATTAAATTAATGGAAAATATGTACAAGTTACTTATTCCTTAATTCTCTTTATTCGAAAAGAAAATCCAGAATTTTCTTTGTATCCAATTCATTTATTCACTCAAAATATCAACACCTTATCAAGAATCAAGATAGTCCAAAAAGTGGCCTCGTTGTCTTCATAGATTTGAAACATTTGATTTATTAATTGCACTAATTGCATTCATGTATTCAATCGGTAAGTTCAGTTTTTTGCTGATGAATGGTACGACTGTAAGTTCGGAATTGCACATTTGCATATTGTATATTTGACGTCCTCGCGCAACTTGCTTTTTTCAGTCTCAATTGATTTAAACATATTTACCAAGGGATTGGGTTAAAAAAAAAAATCAACAGTTTTCCTTCACGATTGGTAATTAAATAGATAGATCGTGTAAAGCAATACGTAGTTAAGATAAACTTTATTATGAGTGTACATGAAAACATCTGATGCTTAAGTAATGACACCTAACTGGTGTAACATTTCGTAATGACACAGTAAATAGATGTATATCTCTCAAGTTAAAGGTCAATTCAAGCATCTTATTACTAATATAGAGACACGATGTTCATTTCCTTCATTACGCGAATGCTCAACTTTAATTAAGAAATAAATTTCATTTTTTGAAAATACATACAACTCTAAACTGCGACGTTTCACGTCGGTCTACTTCTTAAAGCGCCTCATGAAAAGTATTCTGGCGTGATGTGTTTCAGTTCATACGCGCGTATGAATTTTCAAAAACGAAATTTATTTCTAATATATATACTATATATTTTTATTATATATTTATATTCTACTTTCAGTTTCATAATATTTATACTCTACTTTCAGTTTTTGTCGGAATTCCCTGCCGTTACAAGATTACATATATTTATCAATATTCATACGAGCATTGTCACAACGATAACACATTCACGAGGAAATAACCGGAAATAACTTTCATTACAGTAAAGTCAAGAAACAGAGAACCATTCTCAAGACAATGTAACTATGCACCCCGATTCAACTTGATGCAGAACCACATTCAAACATAATAGCAACACGTGCTATGGACATACCTACATCAACAATATATCCTATCTGTGGTTGTTATGTGGTTATATTATATTTACTTAACCAAACCCAAACTTGTTAAATAAATTCAGTTTTAACTGGTAATCGATCACGCTGCGCCACAAAGACACAAGTCTTATCTATATATACATCGCCAAATTGATACTTTAATTCATGAACAAAAGTGAACGTCCCAACAAGTGTTTGTTCATTAACTTATTCTCACTTAATGATCATTGTGGTAAGACTGTATTAAAACCATTATCAGAATCTTCAAATTCAAATAAAAGAAAATATTGTTTTTTTTTTGTTTACAGTGCAACGATCGTTCAAGTGGCAAGTGTCATATGAATTTGTTTTCTGAGGACAACACACGGTCACAAAGCATCTATAGACAGTTAATTTAATACGTACATTCAACATTACAAATATTTAATGTGAAGATTTTAAATCTCGTTCGTATAAAACAAATCAAAAACAATTCGCAATAATTGTTAAGGAGAAAAAATATTTATATTTTGATGTACATTCACAACACCTGCAAACTATTGTCGGCAGAAAAAGACGTCACATCACAACGTTTTCCACAACGGTGCGTCGATTGATGTGGCCTTTTGGTTTAATTGCTTATACCCTGACTGTCCACACCACTGTACTTGATAACTCGACCATGTCCGTAAATGATACGCATATGTGCAACGAATGATGGATTGACGGTGCCAGTTTAAGCTCATTTGTTGATAGTTCATCACCACGGGCGCCATCTTATAAAATCGTTATGGACGCTTACCGTACACAGATGTGGTTTGACCGGAAGTCTATATTCTAAGCTTACAAACTTTACTTCAGCTTCTGAAAACTTATCATTGATCATTACCAATAGATAGGAAAGCCATTGATCGACTGTGGGGCCACGTGAAATACAGGGCAGGTTACACAAGGCTTCCGGTTAGGGGAGATAATCAGGATACCATAGTCATGCGACAAAAAGGCGAGGACACATTACCAAAAACCATCGTGGAATGCATGAATTTATAATTATGAAATGGTCGGATTTTTTTTTTTTCAACTTGAAGACGGCCTTTACATGCATGTGCATATTTAGCCCATATAATCAAATCTTTCACGACTTTCGCTCATGTTTAATACATAGCTGTGTTTTGTAACAGGAAACGCTAATTTACCAAATTGATAAAAATTTATGATTTGTATACTTATAGACCTATTAAATGTACTTACAAAAACATTTATTCATACTTCAAGAAACTAGCTTTATAATGCAAAAGGTGTCATCGTCCTTTTCCGATCGGTTAACAAATCGATCTCAAAGATACCATCAGCAGCCTGGAGGAAAGTGAAAATGGGCGTGGTCCCATTCACACCACGTGACGGAACCGTGTCATTGTGGCTTGGGGTTCGGCGACGGAGGTCTCATGCATACACATTTTATGCCTTGGAGGAAAACGTAACCCAACAAAGAAGCAAGTGATCATCTTCCTATAGTTAATCGTTGTCTTATTCTAATGCTCGAAAAGTTTAAGACCAATTATGAAAACTGTCGTTCCCTGTCTAATAAATACGCACATCGGCTGAAAGTATTCAAAAATGTCTCCTCTTTAGCAAATATAAAATAGTAGTATCTACCAGGACAGCATTTTGACAACACACGACGACTAGGATGGGGCTGTAATATGTGACAATGTTGAATTAATTAATTTAGCACAGCCTTTAATTTACATAATTACATAACTATGACATTTTGTTTTAAATGAGTCTAAAATTATTCCAGTCCGTATTCTAGTTGCAACTTCCATTCACATGTACAAAAAAAAAAAAAACGAACTGCGATCAAGTGCAAGACTTTGGATGGATAAGAAATTTGTAAAGGTGTCTTGTGAGAGAGGAGAATTTGATCGACGATCGTGTTTTCAATCGCGTCTGCTTTGATAAATTCTGACTGGGTGCATCCTTTAATTGAGATCATCACTACATTCTGTGATAAGTTACACACAGGCCTATTATTAACCGATTTTTATGAATGAACATTACGAAATGCCTGGTTTTCTCTCCAATCATTAGAATCTAAGATGACATATTTGTAGGATAATAAAATATTTTACGCAAACTTCAAAAGATGCCGTTTGTATGAAATCTACAAAATGAGATACATTAACAGAATATTAAGCACGTGTTTTGTTGTGCGGAAATGAGCTTTGAAAGAGTTACTCCAGCCTCCCGTGTCCTAGATTTATCGCGCAGTGCCGCCATTCCACGTGGACATAGCATTGTCACTAATTTGCATAATTATGTTCACATGACTTACTAAAGAATGCGAAAAAGAGCTATTTCAATTACGCAGTTAAAACATGAAATTATCCGTATCTAATATAGGAAATCAGTGAAACAGTCTTAATTCTAGAAAAGTGACTCTCATCATATTGAAATGGAATGCGCTAAAATCACTGATATATAGCTGACGAGGTTTCGCGTGCCCCGTTATTTGATAGGCACACAGTGCAGAAAGTAGGACGACTTCGGTGTAAACAGGTTATTATTGACAAGGAAACTCCGGAACGCCATGCAATGTGAACATTATTGGCAGGTTGCATTGCCACTTTTATGCATACAAATATTTTGGGCCAACGTTGATCAACTTTTCGGTTTACGAACATGTAAACACTTCACTTATTGCTATCATGTATTAATTATTTAAATAACTTTCGGTATTTATATACTATTTTCAATCAAAGACAGTGTAAAACAGGAGTTGTGGTAAAGGAAAAAAAAAACCCAAAAAACAAAAACAACAATTAACGCACTCTAGGGCATTGCAATTTCTATTTGTGTGTAAAGATAGAAAAAGTTAGCAATCAACAAATATGTATAAAAAGAAGACTGTTTTCAATATTTTACCCAAAAAATTAATCTTATTTACCAAAATAGCAGACCTATATTTTTAATGGATACATAGAACATATACATGTAGTAACTTTAATTGGATACATAGAACATATAATAACTTTAAATGGATACATAGAACATTTAATAACTTTAAATGGATACATAGAACATATAGTAACTTTAAATGGATTAGTAACCTTGCTAGCGAGCTTTTCGGTTAAGAGACCAGACAACTGATTGTAAGCTTCAGAAAACCAATGACGTCATTGTGGGTCTCGCTGGGAAAGATCTAAGCTATTTTTTAACAGCAAACATTTGCTATAAATAAATAGAGAATATAAACAATAGATTCTTTTTTATACAACAGATAGCTTCCATCTCGACCATTGGACATCGGACAACACCTGGGGATTACCTTCTATTTATAGAAAAGCACTAAGGAGGTAGAGTGCATTTTTGCACACTAACATCTTTGAGACGATTGTTCCCCGCGGATTATCTCGTTTTTGCATGTGTTTTATGCTGTAAATAATGGTGTACGCCGGACGATAATCCACGAAGAAACTTACAGTTACTCTTGCACACTCGGCTAATTACCACAAATATCCATAGCAACACCTGGTCATCAAACAACTAATCTTTCCGTCAAGTCACGTGTAGCCAGAATATTTTGCCAAAGAGAACCCGTTTTTCTTATTATACTTTCTTTCTGTAAACCAACTTTCTTCATTTAAACGCTACATTTTGTGCATGCGAATGTTAAATGCATATTGGGAACTTGATACTTGCATAATTTCTTATTAATATTTACGTGGCATCATGCAATTCCCCGAAGATCTTTATAATACATCATAGTGAGAAAGATAATTGCATATCAATTTATTCCGCGCGAGCTTGGCGCGGCTTCGCTGGAGCTCTTGTTAGCGCATATTTTCATGCACAAGAAATTTACTACCAACCGTATCGTACGCATTGTTCTCACTACCGAAGGTCAACAATTTGGGAGGAGAACTAAAATGTGGATACAAAGGGGTAATTTAGAACTGTGAGCAGAATGACACGCACGCGCGCACACACACACACCTACCCACCCGCACACACACCCCCACCCACCCACCGCGCGCGCGCACACCCACCCACACACGAGGGAGTTTAATACTCAACCCTCCTAGAGCTGCCCATTCCCGCTGACATCGAAAAGTTGCGCATGCATGGTCAAGGCTATGTTCAAGGTCATTGCGTATGTGCTTTCGTTTAGTTCAAGTCTCTGATCATGGAAGTTATAAGAATTTATGATTTATACACAATGGACATGCACTAGGGGAATTTCACTTCACTGTTTTAATCGCTATATGTTTATGATGGTATTTTACGTTTCCAGGACTAATGGTTGGCAAATAAATTATCTTTTTATATTGGTTTCCTGATTAGGGAATTTCACTTCACTGTTTAATCGCTATATGTTTATGATGGTATTTTACGTTTTTCCCCCCCCCCCCCCCCCCCCCCCCCCCCCCACCCCCCCCCCCCCCCCCCCCCCCCCCCCCCCCCCCCCCCCCCCCCTCCCCCCCCCCTGGACTAATGGTTGGCAAATAAATTATCTTTTTGTATTGGTTTCCTGATTAACTTTGACCCTCAAATTCAAAATATTGATGCATTTTTGCTTTGCAGACTACACACGTAAGGAATTGTGCCAGTATAACACCGCACTGAAGTGATCATTACACCTCGTGGGGATAATTACGGCAATTCCAAGATTTTCAAGCACTAATCATTCATATTACAGGTTTTAAGAATGCAATAAATACAATGAGAAATTTTAAACTGTTCAGGGAAGGCAATAGAAAAATCAGTTACAATGTATAACGATCAACACTTTATTTCAAATTTTGAAGAAAAAAAATGCTTGGGCGGCGGAATGCAAGTTTCTATATTGGTTTTACAGAACTACCAGACAACTGATGAGTCATGGTATCAAGGCAAAGGGTTGGCACGAATGCAAGAGAGAGAGAGAGAGAGAGAGAGAGAGAGAGAGAGAGAGAGAGAGAGAGAGAGAGAGCCACTGCCCTATCAAGGACTCTTTTTTCTACTCATTAAATATTGCACATTCATGTGTACACATATTGGTAGTACTTGACATCGGGAAAGAACATCCCTAGGTACCCGGCAGGAAGTACTTGTACAAGTAGTACTTGTACAGTAATTAGATATTTCTGATGTTCCTGTACAGGTAATTAGCTAAGACTGATGTACTCCTGTAAATTTCCCAGTGTCCCACGTGCTGCTTCCCTCCAACATTCCTCTGCAGAGACATCTCAGCATCGCCAGGAATGTAACCGCCATATTTTACTTCCGCATATCTGTCGCTAACAATCACTGTCACCTCCCCACAGCCGTGTCCAATTACTCCCCGACCTTGGTCATCGCTTGACCAGGACATTTCGTTCTTGTTGGCCGATTGGGTCAGTGCTAAAGAAAGCTTAATCATTTCCACACCCCGGGTACTTATTTCTGTCCGTTTTAGTCTGTCATTAATCATGGAAACATCATGTATATAATAGGTATATCATTAGAGTAAATATAATTCGGTCTGAGTACTTATAAACAGTTTGTATACTGTGCATACTTACTGTCACTGCTGGTTATGAAATCGCAGGTGTCCGGCCGCATAAATCCCATTGGAGATGGTTTTCATTAACATTACAGCATTAACAATGCACCAAATAATCTTTCAAAAAATCAGCAAAACTTATTCGATTAAACCACATTTTGCATAGTGCAATTCATGGTGGCTCAATCACCATGGCGATACAAACAGAGAAACTCAGAGATTTTTTCCCAATGTAAAATTCACATATCTCATCCTTTCCGGCTAAAGAATTCCGAGTAGATTGGCCAGTTCCATGTTATAATTTCGAAATATCTTTTGCATCTTCGAAAAAACATAACATGCACCTTTCCGCCATGATAATTTTAAAGAATTGTTTCCCTACGTCATACTCTACAAATAAGGCACCACCGGTAACCCTAGACGAAGAGAAGCAACAAGCGTCTCTCTCCCTTTCTTCCTTTATCTCACAGACGCTTTGATGCAACGTGCTTATCATGTAAAAGCCACTGCACATCTGGAATTTCTTCTGGAGAAAAAGGTTGCTTCCGTGTTAAACTGCGTGGTCAACGTGAATTTTGAATAGTGATGTAGAAGGACAATAGGCGATGATTCAGAGAGTAAGAGAGGGAGAGAGAAAGAGTGATGTTGTAAGTCGAGCAAAAATAATTATATTTGGAATGTTGTTGATGCTAGATTTCCTCGCACGGTGGGTTGGTTGTTTACTTACTGAGACCTACAAGGGGTTATTTTCCTGACAAAGTTGAAACGATAGCGGCGCGAGTGAGGGAAATACGGAAAACAACAGATAGAATGATACAAAGGAAGCTTCTGTCTCATCATATTGCGTATGTCTGTATAAATTTTTATGCAGTCTGTCATTGCTAACATTGGAAAGCGGTAGGTTCCCAAGAGGCCATCTCGTTTATAACTACACACAATAAACATGTATAGAGATAGAGCAATGGTGTACGTAGATTTCGTGCACCATCATAATATACTGTAGACTCCTTATTTTACNGGAGCAATGGTGTACGTAGATTTGGTGCAATATCATAATATACTGTAGACTCCTTATTTTACGCGAGTACATTAAATCACGGGAAGAATTCGCGAGAGGACTGTCGATTAAGAGTTTGTTCTTTTTACGCCACCCCGCCACAAAATGGCCGAGGGCATATTATATAGTGTTGCACCTGTCGGTCATTCCGTCTGTCCCATCATTTTGTTTACACAACTCCTCTTTTTAAAAATCTTTTTGAGGATTTCAACAAAATTTGGTACACATTATGTAGATGTGTAAGTGGAAAGGGAAAGGTTGTTCAAATTTTATTGCAGAAGTTATAAGGCATTTGGACTTCGATTTTTCTTTATGTGTAATTAAGGTAGTATTATTTTGTCTTGTCTTGGCAACTTCTCTTAAAGGGGCATGGACACGTTCTGAGCTAAAAATGTTCAAATTTTAGATTTCCATTTTTAATGTTTACATGCTCACTAGGATATTTCTGATGGTCAATGTAAACAAGGCTCGAGCCTTGTTTATATTTACATAAAGATTGCTTCACAGAAAAACACCATGTTTAAAACAAAATTAGATGTGAAAATCACTAGGAACTGTTTAATTGTATTCATAATTGAACTTGTAATATGGAAAAATCTGCTTTAAACGGAACGTATACTAGCATATTCAATGTAGGTAAACAAAAACATGACTCAAGCTTTGTTTACATAGTGATTGAATTGTAAGTGCTGTATCTCAATTGTCCTCAACAAATGATGTTCAAATTTTTGCAGACCATTAGAAATACTCTAAATGAGCATTTGTAAACATTTAAAAATGGAAATCTAAAATTTTGAACAGTTTTAGCTCAGAACGTGTCCATGCCCCTTTAAGGGACATGGACACGTTTTTGAGCTAGAGTTTATATTTGTATGGTTTAACGTTTAAAATGATTAATTATGTTATTTCTAATGGTCAGCAAAAATTTTAACATCATTCGTTGAGTTACAAGTGAGATTCTTTGCTATGTAAACAAGGATCGTGCAGTGTTTTTGTTAACATATATATTGAATATGCTAGTAAATGGTCCGTTTACAGCAGAATTTTCAAATTACAAGATCAATCTGAGCACAATTTGTGGCGTCGGTGGCCTAATGATTAGGTCGTCCGACTCTCGACGTTGTGTCCTTGGGAAAGGCACTTTACACGAATTACCTCACTCCACCCAAGCGTTAAAGGGGTACCTGGCTATAGACAGTGAAAGATCTTGTCAGAATGTTAGTGTTCTAGCGCTGTAATGGCAGCTTGCACTGAGAAAGGTTCTGGATTGTTAAGGTCTGCCGGGGTAATAATGCATTGTAAATCATTTGAGCACTTCTAAGGTGGTTAAGGCGCTATATAAATCCAATCATTATTATTACAATTTAACAGTTTCTAGCATTTATCACATTTCATTTTGTTTTAAGCATACATGTAGTATTTTCTGTGAAGCAATCTTTATGTATACAAAAACTAGGCAGAGCTTTGTTTACATAACAAAGAATTGTGAGTGCTGTATCTCACTTATAACTCAACAACTGACTTTCAAATTTTTGCTGACCATTAAGATAACACAATTAATCATTTTAAACATTAAAAATGCAAACATAAAATTTAGCTCAAAACGTGTCCATGTCCCTTTAACCCCTTTGGAGGATTTCAGTGAAACTCGGTACACGCAAAGATTACAACTTGAAGAATTGCAACGAAATTTATTATATGTAAGGTAGTATCATCGTGTCTTCGCAACTCCCTCCTAACACGATGGAGGATTTCAATGAAGCGTAGTACAGTAATAAATCACAACATATCTAGTTGTATGATCATGTTTGATCACTAATATAACAAATTCACGCTTGCCGGTTTAGTAACTACTTTTACAAAATTCCAATCTTACCACCGGGGACAAAATACAACCACTACTCGTTCATAACGATTTTATTCATGTGATTTGCGTACAAATTCGATCTGACTATTAAATATTAATATATAGAACCACGATAATGTATACATCTCCCACCAACTGAGCAATAACAAGACTTTAATACTGAAAATATTTCTTCAGTTGTTTTTTATCAAGGCAAAAATACATATCAATGTATAGTAAAATATCAATGTATACGAAACTTTATTTTACAAATTGGACTAGATTTCCCCCCCTTAAATGCTATTTCAAACTGGATGAATACGGACCTTATCCCTATTTGCTCTAAATTGGGCTTTATCCAGCATAAAATGTCCTAAAATAGAAGGTATTGATAGAACTAAGCGGGAACATGATCTGGTCCAGACCACGTGGTTACACGTTTAAGTGCCGATGTATTCCGAAGTCGAGGAAACGATGTTCGGGATCTCTCCAGGCGGGATTTCTCTGTAAAAATATTATATTTCATAAAATCATTTGCACCCTTTACTACTTTTTCTTTTATCTTAGATAAGTAATCACCAAAAGAATGGAGATAGTCTTGATATAACAACAATTGTCATTTATTAAATGTGAACTTCCTTTACAGTGAATGTAAAAAAATAATACAATTTTCATATCACAGACTCAAAACAATTGGCACCAACACTGCATGCGAAGCTTGTGTACTCGCAACTGCATGCATGCTAGCTGTGTAGACCTGCTGTTCACTGGGGAAAACAACGTGACCCCGCCCCTAGAGAACTCAAGTTCTGCAGCAACATTCTAGCATACTAAATGCCATATAGCGCTGAACAAACATACAACAAAAAGCACAATGAAAATCAACTTGTGAACAAAATGACATTGAAATAGATTAGATTGCTTCTCATGAGTGTTTTTAAAACATAGAACGTGTAAAAATAAAGGAAAGATTTCGTGGTGCAAAGTGACATCTACTAGTTGAGATTGTATCCTGGCGAGTAGCAGTTGAGGGGTAACGATTTGGGTGTGTCGGGGTTCTGCAGCGCATGTAAAGCAACATTGATATCAAAGTCAGTCACTTGTGGCGGTGTCTTAATGCCATTGGCCGAGGTAGACTCTCGTTGGGTATATTTGAATGACGTCACTGGAGTTGCTGACGCTGCTGAAGGAGATCGCGACGGATGCCTTAGATCCGGGTACTTTCCTCGAGGTCTGTTCACTGGCACGTGCTTTTGTTTGTACAGTGGATGTGCTGGTGGTTTAGTGTCCGAGCGCGCGGAATTGGGGGTGCGAGGATAGTTTTTGCTTGCAAAAGAAGAAGGTGTGCTAACGGGTGGGACTTCTGACCGCACAGTCATGCGTGCAGGGGGGCGGGGTGTGACCCCGTCTCCCCTGTGATACGCGTTCAGAAGTCGGCTTATTGTGTCCTTTTCTGAAATTAAATGAATGAAAGCAAAATATATACTAAATCACACCACTAATTTTAGCAAAATTCTAGCAAATCTCACACGCAAAACGAAAAAAATAAGAATAAACATAATAAATAAACTATTAGAATATACATCAATCAACATCAAATTGATTGAATGTCAATATGTGTGTCTCGATCTCTAGGTCGTTGGCACGTTTAATGTAGTGTAGATAGGTTAAGAATTTTAGTCTAATTGACTTCTTGGAGCGTGTGATTTTATGATAATGAGATGACGTCTGGAACATCAACAAACATTATAATTTCTAAATCGTCAATGGTGCATGACGTCACTTTAGTTGAAAACAACAAGAAAGACTATTTACGGATTTTCGTAAACAGTGTAGATTTCCTAAATTACGGGGTGGACTGGTGGTGCTTTCTAAATTGCATCATGCCACAGAAACTTTCAACATGCCATGTAGTGCATATAAGAACATCTCCAACCATGAAAACAAACATTTCCAGCCATTCAATTTCCACATTTGTTCTTTGTGAACATTCTTTTTGATTAGTACTTTTAAAACCCAAACCACCTTTTACCCTTGCTAGTATATTCACTTATTTAATGCAAGGACCCAATTCTCTCCTACAATTTTCTGCTATAATAAGCTTTCCTCTACCATAATCTGATTTTACAGTGTTCTCCTAACACGATGTAATTTTACAGTCCTAATTTTCTCTGACTATTTTGTCTTTACAATTCTATTTTCTCTTATCATTCTTCCTGATATTAAACTGCCACTCGCTATTCCTCTCTTATCATTCTCATGATTTTAGACAGCCCTATTCCTGTCGTATTCTCTGATTTTACAGTCTATTCCTCTCTNCTCTCTTATCATTCCCTGATTTTACAGTCTATTCCTCTCTTATCATNATCACTCTCTGATTTTACAGTCCCGTTCCTCTCTTAAACTCTTATCATTCTCACCCCCCCTGATTTAAGTCCATTTCTCTTCTTATCACCCCCCTCCCTCCTCTGATTTACAGTCCCGTTAACCTGCTCTTATCATTCCCTGATTTTACAGTTCCCCCCTATGTCCTGTCTTATCATCCTCCCGTGATTTTAACTAGTCCTAATCCTCTCTTATCATTCTCTCTGATTTACTGTCCTACTTCCTCTCTTATCATCTCTTGATTTTACAGTCTATTTCCTCTCTTAATCATTCTCACATTGATTTTTCAGTCCCTATTCCTCTCTTATTCATTCTCTGATTTATGTCCTATTCTCTCTTCCCCCTATCATCCTCTGATTTTTACAGCCCTCTTCCTCTCCTTATCATTCTATTCTCTTGAGTTCTTATCAGTCTATTTCTCTCTTATCTTCTCTTGATTTGTACAGTCCCGTTCCTCTCTTATCATATCTCTGATTTACAGTCTATTCTCTCTATCATCTCGCCTCCCTGTTCCCTTAACTGTCTAATTCCTCTCTTAAATCATTCTGCTGATTTTACAGTCTATTTTCTCCCCTTACCCCCGTTATCATTCTCCGTCGCGGATATATGTCAAGTACGCAATCAGGAGGAATAGGGGAACACCCATGAGTATTCACGGTGGACTACTTAAGATCCATTTGTTACTCAATCAAGATCATTGCCTACACCCCCCCATTCCCCCCCCCCCAGCCCCGCCCCACAGCCCATCGACCGTACGGATGAGAATTAGGTGTCTTTACTTAGAATACCACTCACTTCTTACTCACACGATCATCATCTTCTTTTCAAAGTTTTCTCACTCCACCCCTTCGTCCGCGAGCAGGAAAAATCTGATTTATCAAGGCGATTAAGGAGGGGGCATAAAATATTTTGTCGTGCTCGACCTACACATATTCTTCGTTTGTGAATTTATTAAACTGTCCTAAACATCCCACCCACCACACCAGATTAGGAATCTTCCAGTCTATTTTATCAAAAAGATGGTCTCATTACAATTGGTGATATTATACAGTCTAAACACAATGGACACGCGCTTTATCAAATCACGATACACCGTTAGACAGCAGAGAATTAATCTAGGATTGATTTCCCTGCTTATAGATTTTAAAAACAGTCTTATTAATTTCACCGTGCTTCTTATTTTTTTAATGAGTCATGTCCTCTGTATTTTAGAAAAGAAAATGAAATCAATAAATAAAAAAAAAAAAAAAAAAAGAGAAGAAATACGGGAAAAAACAGCATCTATTATCTCATTCCTTATTTATCCATATCTCATGATTTTTAAAAACCAGTATAGGTATAGAAAAGTTCCACCGGCCCTTCTCCCGATCTTACGACAGTAACTCCCCCTATTTGCCAGACCTCTGGCGTTATTATGCAATATACCTCTAAAAAATTATCTATGGAATTTACAGCTCTAAATTATACGTATGAGAGGAGTTGGGTTGATTTATTGTTACTCCTCTGACAGAAAAATAAGGTGTCTTTAGCCAAGAGAAAAAGCATAAAATAAACGTAGTCGACTAAAAATTCAAACTCGCTTTCTTCTCTAAGATATATGTTTTACATATCAAGAAATTGGCAGCTTCTCAGGTTGATTTTACACAGTTCATATTGAGTTTCCTGCTTTCTTCTTTATCTTATTCATCGTCCTCTCTTGATTTAAACCCTGTCCTTGAGGATTTCGATAGTTAGTCTTTATCCCGTGGAACTATATCTTATCCGTAAAATAAGTAGAATCTTTCCTCCTGGATGATTTTACAGTGCCTATTCTTCTCTTTTATAGCAACTTATAGTCCAGATTTGTCTCGTTGCGATTTACAAAGCCTATTCCTCACTTTATTTGTTCATTAGCCATCATTCTCTGCGAATTTTGACAGTCTATAATTTCCCAACTCTCCATCGTGATGGTCGTCGTGATTTTAACAGTCTATTCTTCTTGATTCTCTTGCTTCTTATTATATTCTCTGATTTTACAAGCCTCAATTCTCTCTTTATCATACGTCTGATTTACAACAGTCTAGTTGCTCGTCTCGTTAAGAATGGTCATAACCTTTATTCGCTTGTCCAAACACCCTAAGAAGGACCTATCCTGGATTTTACAGGTCTATACATTCCCGTCTCTTAAATCTATTCTATGTACCTCTTTTCTATAGATCGCTGGAAATTTTTACCGGCGTAGTCCTACTGTTAAATAGTAGCCATACTTTTCTTTATTAATTCTCCTGAATTTCTACAGTCATGATCGTTATAAAGATTCTTTCTCATTAATAGATGAGTGCTATTCCTTCAACGACCTGTAATCGAGAAGTCTGAGTTTTAAAGGGGCGACCTAATTATCCTTCTCTCCTTTATCAAGATAGTGAATTAGACTGACCTGCGTAAATATTTTGCCCTCTGCATTTCTTGATTTTTTTTACAGTTCATTCAGTAGATTCCTTC
>CAJDSM010043244.1:0-12218 GCA_903981925.1 Ostrea lurida | reverse complement strand
CAGCAGATAATCATTAAAAGGATCGATAACAAGCTATGGTGTCTGCCCCTACGACACAAAGCAGAGCATGAGAAGTCTGCTTCTCACGATTGGTCCCTTATCTGTTGTGGCACATGTAAAATAGACAGAAACCAAAGATGTATTCATTAAAGAAATAAAAATATTGGTCTCATTTCTGACACTCCCGAACACAAAATTCTCATGAGTTTAATGTTAAATAATAAAAAATTCCATAAAGTTTAAAGTAATTGGAGAATGAGATGAATGGTGTGTAGTTATTGCAAAATTCTTTAGAGATTGCCATTAAGTAAAAATTAGCGAATCCCAAAAGTGATGATTACATGACCTATGAATAATGTATATTTAATAAGAAATTAATCTCCTCAGATTATAAAAACGTCTACGAATGTCAAGCAATAAAAAAACTTGTCTATACTTGGTGGCTCCTTGATTAGACTACTATAGCCGTACGAATTGTAATGCATATCCTTACCTTATCTAACATGCTTGAGTAACACAACGTTCTACCCTCTAGGAGCCTCGGACAACAAGTCAAAGCCTGAAATTATGCCAGACAGAAAATGTTAGAATAACTGACCCCCTTGAATAATACAGAACAGCTGTGGATACTGTATTATATATATTGCTTACGTGCACTAATTTAAGACTTAATACTTTAGTTATATTGCACATCTTAAAATTTGCTGAAAATAGATTTAATTTTCCCAAAGTATTTTTAGGAGCCACCGCAAAGAATGCGGAGAGTGCCCTATTCAATAGTCAAATGACACATTGTCTGCGTTTGCCCATCTGAATCCGTCAACAATTTCTAGTTGGACGCGATAACATCAAAAAGTTCTGATTCGGACATGTTTTTTGAAAAAAATTATTGCATAATTTGTTATTACTTCCTACAATAAAAGGTTAGAAGATGATATTAAATTCTGTGGGTTCCACGTCCTGCTGTCTCGATCGTCCGTTAACACTTTATTGCCTTCTTCTGATAGCGATAACTGCCAAGAGTGTAGTGTTAAGAAGTGCTAATTAAGATGATCTACACAAAAGCTTTGTATTGTACATTTGAAACCCCACTTGCATCAATTATTACTTGCGTATCAGGCGAGAGTTGTACTCTAGCATAGAGGCAAGCATAATGTTTAAATCAATCACATGTGGTTTCCTCGTGTCCTGCCCTGTCAGCGCCATCCAATACAATGCGTGGGGGCTGTCCGTCAACATTTCCCAATCTGTAATGGAATGAGAGAGTGAAGTTGTGATGCGATAGGTTGCGTCTAAAAAGAGTTATTAATTAATGGGTCCAACCTATAGATTGAGAAATATTTATGCACTACAAGTTTATGCTAACAAAATAAAAGGAGGACAAGAAAGAGTCGTATAAAACATGTAAATGGTGTGTTTTTATCGTCACGTAACCGTGCAAAAACAATTTTTCCGATGTCTGATAACATTGTCATACATCTAAGAATGTATTTTATCATACAAAGCTATCAAGCACTTTGCAGAGGTCTTCTTGTTATCACACTACACTTACAGAAGAGCCAGCAAAACAGTACAGCTGCAGTGCAAAGAGAATGCTTAATCACAAATTATCTGCGGGTTCTGCGCACAGAACTCTGGGACAAGCAACCAAAATATATGAAATAAATGACAATGCCCGTCCCTGTTCGTCCAACATTTATTGATTCGTAGCATGCGATATACCTCGCGCGGTCCTTGGCCTGAACCATGTCAGTTTTCTAGTTCCTATTTATGCTGACACACATACATGTATCTCATAGTGGACAGGTGGGGTATTTTTAAAATAATAAAAGGCCTTTGAGCCAACTGATCATATTGGGATTTGATTCGGAATGTTTCATCACTTGATGGCATTCAGCCTGACTGTCGCGTACAGCATCGATCGAACCAAATCTCCGCAATGTGCTGGAATGGCTTTTTTCCTATCATTTATGGCGAGTTATATTGTACCCTTGTTGTTATAGGTATGATCCTATTGATAAAATTATCGCGCTCCGGTCACTCTTCTCTTACAATTTATAAGTATGCAAAGACTTTTCAATGAGGTCAAATAATTTTACTTGTACATAACTATTGTATTAAAAATGTTCAATAAGCTATGTAACCTAGTCTAATACCTAAAATGTTATCTATAATTAAAGTAAGGATTATCTCTCTAACATTTCTTTCTAAACAGTAAGAAATACATCCGACTACACTATTTTCTCTATGCAAATTAATTGGGCAATATCTTGAAGAGAGTGTAAATGCACTTGAGCATCAAATGAGAGCACCTGTCAGGAATTATCCTGCCCGTACATCTGGCTCTTTGTGTCCTTCAGAAGCCTGTGACTAAGGAAGGCACACATTGTGACTTCAGCTGCCTTGTTCTTGCCATCAAAGGAACACTTTTAACACGAGAAGCAGTGATGACACAGCATGATGTTATTTTTATCTATCAATATCAAGTTTTGGCTTGTAATATAACTCAATCTTTGATTTTAGTGCACTTTTGTTGTGGGTAAATTTACAGCTTCTCAGCCGTGAGCGTGAACTCCATGATGATCCCAGGCACGACCTTATGCTCTAGATGTACCTCAGAAGGCGTAGTGGGTCCAGAGTTTAGTGAATTTCTCATAGCCCCATGTCACCTCATGGCTTGATTGTTGTCACTCTTCATTACAGGTATAGGTGTAGAGGGCTGCTCTATCAATCAGAACTGAAAATAAATGGCCCCTCAATTCTCAGCGTCATCAAAAAGCTTATATTATGAAACACAGATTCAAATCTTTCGTCTTAAACTTTAGATGCACAAAAGAAGTTGGGATACTCACCACTTGTAAAGGTTATTTCGGCATATCTCTAAATGAGGATTTCTATGATCATATTTAATGTGAAGTATTTGATTCAGAATATTGAATTTCCTATTTTGCGAGCATAATTACACCATTCTAACATTATACGATATTATGGTGTATCAATAATCTGCACTTGAAATTTCAGTGCGTTTCGCTCTGAAGATAATTCTTTTCACAACAATGGGGACATAATGTAGCCAACATCAATTCCCTTCAGCTACGCATGAAACGATGTTCAAAGAAAGCAACTGTTACATTGAGCAATTGTTTGTAAGAACACTCTCACAGCAATGACAATAGGTGCACCAACAAAAAAGATATTTATCATCTCTAATTGTCCGTATAATCAATCAATGTACTATAATTAATATACGTTTTAGTCTAATAATTCGAGACGCTTAATAGAAGTTTTTTGTCTGAGAGGAGTGGAGAAATATGACAGTGTATCATCTTAGTCTTTTCATCTAGCTACATGTCGAAATGGTGATTACGAAATTGTTTGTTACCTTTTAGAATTGTAACACAGTGCTGCGATAACAGATTGTCATGAAATATAACAATATAAACTTGATATAACTATGTATCTAATGAATTCGCTGGTTAATATCGTGTGCATTGGAAAGTTTTAAAATCTTGTCTCCTTATGAAGCAAAAAGTATATTTTCAACGTGTGTATAAAGGTCAAGGAAGAAAATAAATTAAACTCAACTGTGAACACACAGATGCCTGATTCTATCATGATTATTGGTATAATTCAAGGCATTGTTGAAATCTAACGAGAAATTATTTCTCATGAACAAAAATGCTGGCACATATGATGCACCAAAACATTAAATATCACATGATCTGATTAATTGATTATATGCCATACCTCGGATGCCTCTAAGACGCATATTCTCAAACTATAAATCATGACCAAGTATGAAAAAACATGACAAAAGTGATATAATCGAGCCGATTCATTTTTTGCATCAGATTGGAGAGAGTTGCGCGTTGTAGAAACTGTGCTATAGTTCACACACGTGAAGAATGCTCTGAGTTCAATCATGGGCTACTATGTATGAGTATTTTTAGATCTTGGCGTGAGAGTTTTAAAGGTCAATTGGACCGTGAATGGGAACTTACTAACAGAATACTAAATCATTATACTCCCAGTGGAAGGACTTTTTAATATAAAGATATCAAAGCTACTTATAAATGTATTTGATAGCCGTCGCGGAGTGCTATTAGTATACTAGACGAAAATAGACAAAAAATCCCCCAACAAATACAACGACCAAAAAAAAAAGAAAAAAAAAGACACCTTAAAACTAAAGAAAAAAAAAACAAAATAAAAACAATCAAATAGGCTCTGGAACAAAAAATGGAAAAAACGCAGAAAAATGACAGAGCCAGAAAACAAAACAAACAAACAGTACACAACTCGTAACAAAAAAGACCTCCTTTACAGAAATTTGCAAAGCAACCAAGAAGAGGTTCTTGTTGCAATCCATCTTTTTGTGATTCCCATATTTAGATAATCTGGCCCTGTCGTTTCAGGTCAGACGGTGATAGGTCGCTTATTGATCACTAGTTTTGTAAGTGAAGTCTTTACAGAATTAATAACTATACGCTGTTGGTCTTTTTTTGTTTTTATTTGGGGGGGGGGCGGGGACAGGGGACTCGGCGGTGCGGGGAGCTGGGTCGGGCGGGATTGCATCTGTTTGAATGTCTTTCGTAAGTTCAGATGGGTGAATCATATGCCCCTGGAAGATGCGTATAGCTAATAGTATACCGAATAGCACATACTACTTTTTGAGTTGACATTGATTAAGATAGTGATCCACGTCATAAACCAATGGCCCGTGGTGTTCAACAGACAAGTAAAGTAGTTTGCTCAAGTAGAGATTCTCTGTTCGCGACGTGAAGCATTGCGCTTCGATTACAGGGTATAGAGCGCTAATTTGCAGCCCCCTTCACCAGGTGGCATCGCATCGGGGCAGATCGGGTGGGACAGTCTCTCCGATAGCTGAACGTGAAAATCGTTCGTCAAACGGTGTAATCACCGAAATATGAGACGGGCGGGTGGAATGGGCATGTGCTACCACGCGTTTTTTCTGGTACATTTTTTTTTCGGTGAGGTCTTTGCTTAACGGCGTGATCAAAAGATGAGTAAACCTCCTACAGTTCAATCCCCATTCACAGTTCTTCTTCTCCCCTGAGTTGCCTCAACATAGAACTAGCCTTCCTGCTATACCGCATATCACTAGGAGAGACATACCTTCCTTTTAAACTGTTCCCTAACTACCTACAAAATCCTTCGCTTCATTGTTTTGAATATCAATAGACACAACTTGGTTTGAAATTATAAAGAGGTATATGGATAACATTAAAACAAACCTACGAATGGATTGATTTATGAAGAGTGTAAGTTTATTTTGGCGGTTGTTGGGGCCGCTTCTGGATTACTTCTACGCGCAGAGCAGCCATGCCTATACCAGGCCGGGCCTCTAACCTCATGATGCTCAAGTCGCTTGAACAGCTATGATTGTATCCACAATTTGGTTCGGGGAACTTAATGTATCAATCTCATATTATGGAAACAAAATAAATGCATAGCTATAGATATCGTAAAGGCAGCAAAATACTAGGCCTTGTTATATAGAGAAACCTTGGTCATTGTAATCATATATTTTTCCTACGCATTATCTTTTCTGTTCATACTAAAATCGTTAGCATATTGAAAATTTTCATTTATTAATTTTTTTTCAGACATGGCTGCCCGCCCTTAAGTAATACAATAGGCGACACATTAAAGTATTGTTTGAATAAACTGTGAGTAAGCTCTGCAATAGGGTAGGTTGGGGATCATCATTGTATAGTTAGTAGCAACAATCAGGTGTAAGGATAATGAAGAAAAATTTATAAAACTTTTATCTTTTTCAGTATGATATAATGTAAACAAAGAAAGAATATCATGCGAGAAGCTTTGAGAGAGGCTGTCTGTGGATACATACATAATTCGTATAACAGACGCAGGAGATGACTCTAACACAATCGTTATTGTATTAGACATGTTAAGAACGAGATTACAGATGTAGCCTAGATGCTGACGTATGCTCTGCACGACCCTAAATCCCAAATAAATACATTTAAGAATGCTCATGTCTGACAAGGGTCGCCTAGATAAGAAAAATCACCAGTAAAGGAAATGATCTACTACAACTGTGCTGAAAAAGAGGGCATTATTATAGGGATTTGTGTAGTCTGCATCCTAAAATATTTTGATCTTGTTTTCGCTCTGAAAATAAAAGAGCGAACAAAGTCATTTAATTTTGACAAATGATGGTGTAAATAACCTAGTAGGGTAATCAGATACGAGTAAGCTTATATTTTAGAGTTGGCATGCCATGTCATACAATAACAAAGGAAAGTAAGCGTTTCTTAGGGATCTACATTACTGTAAAGTGGTTATTTGTGTTAGGGTATGAATTTTTTATGTGTCCGACAATTACGCGTGGGGGAAAATTTACTATGTATATTAATTGGGGTCCAAATGACGATTTTTTATGATAACTCTGTTCTGCCTATTGGTCCGATACCGTCTATATTGTTCAAACCACGGAGGACAGATGGGGCATTATTTTGTTTTTTTTTTTTTTTTTTTGTGTTGAAAGGCTATATTCTGAGTGCTTAACTCCAGTGACGAGTGAATGTGTCTGGTGTATATGTATGAAGGACGACTGTTGTTTAGTTTTAACTGTGATATGTAAATAGACATCTCATCATTAATGTGCAATCATTGAATCATACCTGTATTGAAAGCTATTTTTTTAAAAATCATGGAAAATTTAAATACAGTAAAGAGAAAAATATGCCACTTGCTTACTATTTGTCTCTTATATAATTTCAAATCACATGGATTTATATTGTTTTACACAACTAATTCTGATTATCATTCTGAAGCATATCTGATTAAATTTGTTTCTATTAAACTATATAATATCCATATTAATGCGTCTCTTTTATATATTAAAGTAAGGGTCATTTGAATCTCAAGGTCAGGCTTTAAACATCAGAATAGAATGAAAGTTTTAAATTACTGAGCAATCTACAGACGACATCACAACAGTGGAGAACCAGTTTAAGTTTTCTTCCCTTGTGATGAGCAGTGCACATGCAGATACATGTATGTTTGAATCTACAAGTTAACTTTCTTCTTACAAGGAAGAGCATTTCATTGCTGACTATATACCTTTAAGATGCAACTCAATTACTGTTTGATTCAGACCTGTCAATACGATGTTCTATTCATATACTACTTGCATATCTCCCTTACTGTTACAATGAGGAGGTTCATTTAACCCTTTCCCAACAAGAAGCAATGATCATTTTGTCCAATGTCACATGTTTTATGAGACTGTGGTTGAATATGACACAAATAACAAGAGATTTGTTTTTATTTCATATTTTTATTACATACTTTAAGTATAGTTTGTGAAGTCTTACTTCATGAATATGATAAATAATAGAGATTCTGTGAGTTACACAAATATTCTTAATACCTTGTTAAATGTACCCTACAAAACTCATAATAAATTATCACCAGTAAAACATAAGTAATGAGATTAAAGCACTATCACTTTCCAAAAATGACCATAGAGTAATTGGAGATTCTTATACTTCTATGCTGCCATTCATAATTCTCAAAGCAGGGGTAACTTTTATAACATGCCCAATTCATTGGAACTTTTTAAGTAATACAAATTCATGTAAACAAAAAGATGTGCATGTACATAAAAAAATCCATTTTGCCTAGCGTTTCTCACTCATAAGTATTTTTTGGCACCAAGTACACGTATTAGTAAGAATACATATAGAAAATAACGCTGATGGTCCTTTTCTATATTAATAGAGGGAAATCTTATCATCCAAACAATGGCCTAATTTCTAAATATCAAATTCCTCATTATACCAGAGAGGAAGGGAAGTTTAACAGGTTAAAGGCTGGTAGTTATCCTTTTCGCTTACCAAAGTATATTAAGACTGTAGTTGTGGCATAATTGTGACCTGATCTTTATTGAATGTCAGAGCACTTTTCCCAAAGACGTTTCCGCCATACAGTTGGGACAAAGCTAAGATGCCAATGCATCCCTCAAATATCTTTGACAGCGCCTCGTCTTCTCACACTACTTTACTCGCACGAACGCTCTGTACGTAAGACCAGCTAGCGCGAGTTTCTAATATTCAATTAACATGCTGGAAAGTGTTTTGGCCAAAGTGTCCATGGGCCAAAACGCTCTGGTGTACCCCCTTTATTCAGGGACACAGCATCTCATCTTAAGAAATATACTTCAAAAAGTATCACAAATGTTGACTAGTTCAGACAGACGATGCAATAGCAATGTTTCCCCACTATCGTTTGATTTGTAGTTACATTAAAAATATACAGTTAAACTATGATGAATAAAAGAGGTGGCAGGGCTTGACGACAATCGAGGAATGGGGAGATGCACGGGTGTCAGGAGAAGTAACGTCGGGCGGGGGGTGAACTAGCCACTGCTTCTGCTTCTCAATCACTTAACTAAGACACTCTTAAACTACTGTTGAACATAAAACATCAAGTAAAACCAATTGACAAAACCACAAATCTGAAAACTACATTTATATAATACCCTCAAGATTACTCCCTTTAAAATAAATTAACTCTTTTAAATATAGTAACTACGAATCATCAATTAATAAAAACACACAAAAAGACCCTCATCAGATATAACTAAGAAACACATTGGTTAATGATTGTAAGCATTAATGGGTTCAGGAAAGCAGAAAACATTGGATACAACAGGTAACAACTAGGTGCTTTTATAAAAATTTGAAAAACAAAAAGTATCAAATAATATATGTATTACGAAATTGAATCATCAATATACCAGTATGAAGAGATCTATAATATCATACATTTGTAAATCACACAAAAATATAATTGGTTCAGCATCAACGTATACAACTTCAATGGTACCTGATTGTACAACTGTACTGGTAGATGAGGACAACATATAAAATTTCATGTCTCTGAACACAATTTCACGTAAAAGTTGTATGAAAGACAGTTAATGAGATTACTAATGCATAGTGCAAACTGTCACTGACAATCAATTATTGCAGGAAAAAAAATGGGTTATTTAAAGGCCAAAATGTGCATGAAGTCCTGTAATTATCTCCTTTTATAAACCCATACTTAATTAATTGCCAAGAAGTGCATGAAATCCTCTTTATTTTCTATAGGTGTGCGGGTGGGCCGACCTAAATCTTTACGACTGCCCAGTCGTGTTTTGATTTCTAGAAGGACCGGTCCATCCATCCCTCGCATGTCTAACACACACTGTGCAACCTCCTCAGGGGTAACAGCTAGCAGTGTCTGAAAACAGAAATAAATTTACTTACTCTATGTTTTCAATTGTAGAATTTTTTTTAAATCTTACTCCGATGAAAGAGACTTTGTATTTTCAATTGTAGATATATACAGACTATATACATGTATATGTATATACTATATAGACTGAACTGTCTGCTCCAGTATACATGTTTTGTTTTTGCTTTGTATATATACATGTAGGTTACCCTTTAAATGTTTCTATTTGTTTACCATTTCGAACTTGATGTACATTATGTTCCTTGGTGGGCCCGATTCGTTGAATAAAACTATACAATGTCATGTATTAAACTACTGTAAATTGACTTTTTATGCCCCCGTGATCGAAGATCACCTGAGTTTACTTAGGTGACCTAAAAACTGCATACCCCCGAATCAAAGATTACGGGGACATAAAAATATTCAATTGGTAAAACACAACGGATGCATACTAATTGCAATAGGTCATCTGAGTTTACTCAGTTATCTAAAAATTAACTCAATGCAGTCCACCAGAAAGATATACAACACAAAAATAAATTTTCACCATGTGAAATAAATCAACAGAAAATATATGACATCATAATCAATGATGCTGCAGCAGTGTAAGACAGAAAAACCCCACATGGGCAACATCAGTGATATGTGTGAATGAACACATTCATACTACATACTGTGAATTATATATGCATCATTTTATTGGTACCTTTCTATATCCACATCCCTCAGCAATTTTTGAGAATGAAAATCCCTGATGATTTCCGGCATCTGTTGGCTGGCCTCCTACCGAATCATGGGCACCGTTGTTGATTACAACATGTTTGAAGTTGGAATAACCGGACTGACCAACAGTTGCCATGGCACCCATGTGCATGATCACTGAACCGTCTCCATCCAGACAGAACACCTGTCTCTTCGGTTTCTGCATGGCCACCCCCAGAGCAATAGTGGAAGTGTGCCCCATGGACCCCACAGTTAAAAAGTCTTTCTCATGGCCCATGTCCTTTGCAACCCTATGTACAGAAATTTTGTATATTCTATACCAGGTAGTCAATAATTCAATGAAACCAAATTAGTATGCAATACCGTATATACTCGTCTATAAGTCGGTTGTGTTTTTTGAAATCATTTTGAAGGATTTTGCCATTGACCCGCTTATAAGTTGGTACAACTTTTTGCCAGAATCGGTTAACAATTTCAAATCAAAGTTAAACTGATTTTGCCCCTGTTTCAAAAAATATTTTGAGAAATGATGCCAGTATTTAATTATTCTTTCTCTAAAATCAATATCCTGTCAATTCTCTTATTAAATATTTACCAGTGTTCAATAATATTTTTTAGATTTCTATGTCCTGACGAATTTGTCTGAATGATCAGAAAAATACTGATCTCCCTAGGACTCGCCTATAAGTCGGACATAGACTTTTGGACCAAAATTTTACTCCAAAAAATCCGACTTATAGGTGAGTATATACGGTACATGTACTACATGTAATAGCATCCTAGTAATACTACTGTATCCATTGTGATAAAACCTTTGTCCCATAAACTTCAGTGCCAAAATAAAATGGGTTTCATCCCCTCACAATGTCAGTATATTTTTTAAATAATGACACCAGTGACCTTGTCCATTAGTTTTTTACAAGTCAAATCTTTTTGAAAGCTGATATCTCTACACATGTCCTTGAAACTCGATACAAAACACAATTCAAAATACAAGTATCTTGTTCCCATGACTTCAAAATTTTCCTTCTAACTAAAATGTTATTTTTAGCAAAGTAATCCCAATATACACCTCTCCTTCATGATTATTTTAGTAATCAAGAATAATATGAACCTAAACTGAATACTATATATATATATACCGGTATATATATCCCTCAGATTAGTAGTAGCTGTACTGACCACTACACACAAGTATGCTATAACATACCTGTTCTAAATACTACATGTTACAATACTGTACTAATTACACTATATGTTACAACATGAATATTCTGATATTTCATAATTCTGTTACAATTTACCTGTATTCAAACAGTTCCCGAGACAACATCCCAGTGGCACTGATAACAACATCCTTCTGACTTAGGTTGTCGATAACCAGCTTCATGGCATCTTCTCTCGACAACGCGTGTCTGGAAAACAAATTTTAGTTTTTCAAAAATTATGTCAAATTCTTCAACATCAACATTTTTTCCCCCATAATTTTTAACTTTTAAATGGCCAGAATTATGTGTACATACATGTGACAGAATGGTTATGCACAACTGGAGATT
The DNA here is from genome assembly GCA_903981925.1 of Ostrea lurida. NCBI lineage: Eukaryota > Metazoa > Mollusca > Bivalvia > Ostreida > Ostreidae > Ostrea > Ostrea lurida. The sequence continues at coordinate 669 of CAJDSM010043244.1, read as the reverse complement.
TGAAGTTTTTCAGCTGGATTTTGGTCTGAAAACTGGAGACTTTTTGTCGACATTTTTTCAACGTTTCTTTATGTGTCCTTTTAAAAAATAATTTACAATTAAAATCAATACGGTAGCAATTTTTTATGCATCCAGATGGCATTTCGACAAATATGAAATAATATATTGTTTTGTGAGCTTTTTTCAATTCAAATTTATTCATTTATTTTGTTGTTGTATTTTTGAAGGGTTTTTAAGTTCACTATAGGGCTTTTGTTGAAAACATTCGTCAATTATACAGTTTACACATTGAGAGGTGATTGATTAAATAACCAATTTTATTTCACATATTTATTACGGAAGATACAAGGTTTCTGTTTAGTGTATAGGCAACTTTATCTATGGCGGTACGGTCCTACTAAACAGAGTACTTTAGAGTACGGTAGAAAACTTTAGAGTACGCTGGAAAAATATTATATTTTATGTCATTTAACTGCTGTTAATGAATGATCGTATTGTAGTTTAAACCTATTAAATATATATTAGAAATATATTTTGTTTGTTTTCAGTATTTTTAGGAATTATTCAATGTATTGCTTCTAGCTACAGGTTTATAAAAAAAAAAAAAAACCGCTTATCAATTACATTTAACATAAAACTAATAGCGTATTACAGGTGTATGAAACTAAC
>CAJDSM010043243.1:1202-14403 GCA_903981925.1 Ostrea lurida | reverse complement strand
CCTGTACATGTTGACATGCACCTGTACATGTCAACATGCACCTGTACATGTCAACATGCATCTATACATGTCAACATGCATTATAGTACATGTCATTATGCACTTGTACATATATGAGTAAAGATATTAAACAATATGAGACTAAGTAAGCATGATGAATCATATATATAAGTTCTTATTAAATTTATACTGTGCTCTTACTCACCTAAAATAAAACTAAAGATGAGATTACTTAAAATTATTCAATGTTAGCATTAATGAAAGTACACCTCATGTGACAGCAATAAAAAAAAACTACAAGTAATATAAATGACTACAGTGGGTTCCTGCTGTACCAATGATCAGTTTAACAGAGTATTCAGAATAACAAGGCTGATAGGAAACATGGACCCACTGTACTGTTATACGATGCAAATTAGGAGCATTTAAGGTAGTACAAAAATTCAGCAATCATGGCTGCAAAGAAAAATAAAAGAGTGTATTTGATGGCGTTAATCGCTGATTGGCAGTGAACAGTGATATTCTTACCCGTGGTTTGATTCTCCTCTGTTGGGAGCACAAAATGAAGATAATTATTACACATCATCGTAACCTAATACGTCTATGTTTACCACAGATAGCTTGCTTGTCATTAAAGAAAGCTACATCAGCATTAGGACTAATACACATCAACTGGTGTGATGATGCATGGGGAGTTTATACCTGGCCATTCAATAAATTACAATAATGAACTGTTACGTTTCCAATTACTGACATGTTAAAATGAAAGTAAACTTGACTGAAAATGCTGAAATAGTGGTAGAGGTCAAATGCATGCATTAAATAAGATGGTAGAGGCCATTTTGAGGTTAAAGTATATGTCCTCTTATGGGAAAATTTGGATACATGGTTATACATACAAGACCACCAAGACTTTACCCCGTGCATGCCAAATTTGCCCCTTTCAATTTATCAATTGTATTTGTTTTTTATGTATAACCATGCTATGCCAAGTATATTACAGATCCAGAATGAACAGGGTTTTACATATGCTTGATGCAATTGATAGTTAAAGCAAATACATGTATTGTAAGTAGGGAAAATGTTGACATCAAGTACCGAAAATGACCTGGACTGACTCTACTGTGTTATTATCATAGTCACACGTTGCAACAACATCTCTAAAACTTAATTTACACTTAGTGGTAAAGTGCCTACTTCTAATTTCATTTGAAAAATTACTTCATCATTTAAAGTATCATCATGACAAATTGTTCACGTCAAAACAATTAACGTAGCGTCAAACAGGAAGTGGACATGTGGCAGATTGGAAACTGTGTTACACGATACAGTTCTCCATACTGATGCTCTGTACCAAATATCAGGAAGCGGGCTTATGTGGTTCCTGAGAAAAATGTGACAGAAATTTGTCTATGTTAAAAATATTCTAAGTTGCGTCAAACAGGAAGTTGACATGCGGCAGATTGGAAACTGCGTTACACGATACAGTGCTCCATACTGATGCTCTGTACCAAATATCAGGAAGCGGGCTTATGTGGTTCCTGAGAAAAATGTGACAGAAATTTGTCTATGTTAAAAATATTCTAAGTTGCGTCAAACAGGAAGTTGACATGCGGCAGATTGGAAACTGCGTTACACGATACAGTGCTCCATACTGATGCTCTGTACCAAATATCAGGAAGCTGGCTTCGCAATTACGTTAAGGTCTCCCATAAGAAAATGCAGTGATAATCTGGAGTGAAATTACATCTCAAATTCACATTGCCAATTTTAATTGTGTCAGTTAAATACCGAGACCATACTTAACTGTGATCCGTGAGGTACCAATACATTTCCCACATACTAATTACCCGTGACGTCAGCTCATGATTACGTAACACTTTATTTTCGGAAAAAAACAACAGGCCCTTCTTACATGCCAAATTTTTCACAATATGCGTGTTACCAGCGGAAAATTTATTAATAAGTTCAAAAAGATATAGAATTTCATTAACATGAAAAGTTAGGAGAGCAAGTGCATACTTTTTCTGAAAATGGTAAAAATCAATAAAACATATTGACAGCCCTCCGCAATTTACCGGAGTTGCCAGTCTTTTAGATACCGTGCTTAAAGAAATAAGTAAAAAGTTGCACCCAAACACTTTTCAAAATATAAATAAATGCAGAATCTAATATTTCCAAAAAATTGTGTAACTGACTGTAGCAGGTATCGTGAAAACTGGCGCATTTGTTTACAGGCGATAACTCCTCTTTATGCAAATGAGACCATTGTATCAGATGCAGAAAAGGGGCGATTTCAACGGTCGCGATATAATGTGCGCATAATGAAATCGAGAATTTGAGAGTGATGAATATACTAAGGAAAAGTGAATTGTATAATAATTTCACGTGAAATTTTACATGTATACATTTTATCTTTTGTTAGCCATAGTAAAATAAAGACTAAAAGAGACTCTAATATTATGACATTTTCCGCTACGATATACGTTAACGTACGTTCAACGTAAACATTATGACGCAATTTAAATTTTTTTTACATTGTGACGTCAGATGCCGCGAAGAGCACTGGAGTACATTTAGTACAGTACTGCGATTTTTTCTCGGGGAAACCTTAACCTAGCTGCGTTATGTGGTTCCTGAGAAAAATGTGACAGAAATTTGTCTATGTTCAAAATATTCTAAGTTGCGTCAAACAGGGAGTTGTCATGCGGCAGATTGGAAACTGCGTTACACGATACAGTTCTCCATACTGATGCTCTGTGCCAAATATCAGGAAGCTGGCTTATGTGGTTTCTGAGGAAAATGTGACAGAAAATTTTGTGACGCCGACGACGCCAGACAACTAAAGTGAGCCCTATATGTCGCCTCCGCTAACGCAGGCAGGCGACACAATAAATATATTATCTATGTGATTTGAAAAAATGGTATTTTTGCAGACGATGAACTTTGTAGTTTGACAAGTGGCCATACTTCATGATACATACACAAACAACAGCAGCAGAATTTGTGTGGGCTTGTCCAAAGCTCCACGATATTTTTTGTACAGTATGTGTAATTGCAGTAACAAATTCTCGTATGATTAATACAAAACTCATTGCAAGTCACACTGACAGAAATTTGATGATGATGGGTTTAAATGAATGCATGCAATAATGAGTAAGTTTCTAGCGCGGAGATGTAGATGAAGTCGGTGAAGTAAACCACTGTATACAGACTTAATTTCATTGCCAATTCATTTTTGCTAATTTTCATTGCAGATAAAAAACCACAGGGAATAAAGTATAAAATTTTACACCGTTAACGTAGAATAGATATAAAAATTATTATCTAACACTGTGTTAAAACTGACTTAACAGAATTTGCTAAAATTACAAGGAAGGAATTCTAAGCTGTATACAGTAAAAAGCTTCCCGACTGAATAGTTTTTCTTGCTGTCTTTTCTAGCATTTTTCTACATCACAAGCTATCACTCTCTAATAACAAACTCACTCTTACCATAGGGTAGGGGTGGCACAGTTGGTTCGATCTCTGAAGGTTGAAGGTCGGTTGCTAAGGGTGTTTGTGGGCCGTTAACCATGACCTGGGCCAGATAATAAAGCAGTTTCTGGGCCCGGTTTTGTGTCGGGGAGAATTTAAACAGCTGGGGATTTTCGTCGATGAAGTAAGTGTCCACCACCCCTGACAGGAACTGGTCGTGCTGGAGGACATTCAACAGGAAGGGAATGTTTGTCTGCAAGGTGAGTAAACCTATTTGCTGCAAGGTGATGTAAAACCTTATCCAGTAAAGCATGCTTATAACACAGACTGTTTTGTCTGCAAGGTGAGTACAACTTATACAGTAAAGCATGCTTAACAAGACTGTTTGTCTGCAAGGGAGAATCACTCTTAATACATAAAGCATGTTTATAACACACGACTGTTTGTCTGAAACATGCTTATAACACAAGACTGTGAATTTAAGATGAAAGGAAAATAACAAAAAAATCAAGTTTGGTAATCATGTTTTACTGTATATGACAAATATCTGTATAAAGATCACAAACGTAACACAAATACGCATTCATCATTTATGTTCTACTTTACAGATATAGAATTTAAAATATTTAAAAAACAGTTTAACATAATTTAAAAGAAATTTCCGAAATGAGTGACTCCCCATTGACTGACCTTGACCCCCCTGATTCTGAATTCTTTGAGCGTCTCCCCATTGACTAACCTTGACCCCCCTGATCCTGAATTCTTTGAGCGTCCTCAACATCTTGGCGGCAGCAGCAGGATGGTCCCTGGCCTTGGCAATGACCTTGACCAATAAAGAATCGTAGTAAGGCGATATGATAGCCCCCGCGAATCCTAGCGCACTGTCTAATCTGATCCCCATACCTTCTCCACTTCTGAACACCTGTCAGGTAACACAAATCATACAGGTATCTAATAACTCAATAACAGTCAGAGCATGATGTTCAAACATTTAATTAAAAACTGTAGATTCCTTATTTATGTGTGCATTTAATATCACGAAATGAGTCAATGTCAAATTGCAAAAAACATGAATTCCTGAGTGCAGATCTATTGAACAAGAGTTTTTACACGTCTTTTTATAGCAATCTAAAAATAAAAGCAATCTAAAAATAAAAACAAGTACTACTTCTATTCTGAAAATGATAACACTTGCAAAATTAATAAATTCCTTTTATAAGTATGTTTTGGAATATACAGCAAAATTATTCTAGACACAGATTTGATATCTACGATTTTGTAAAGATTTCCTGATTTACAATATGTCATTCTCAATGTTGCAGATTTTTGTGTGAAAATCTAACAATCAAAATCAATCAAATGTTCAGAGTCAGTAATTAGTACTATAATGGTTTATACATCAAAATGATAGTTGGTACCTCAATTCTGCCGATATCTGGCTGGAAGCTTCGAGCGGGGTCTTCTGTCGTCATTCTGCACTGGATGGCACACCCATGCAGATCCACGTTCTCCTGATTGAGTCCCAGGTCCGGCAGTAACTGACCCTCGGCTATCTTAATCTGACTTTGTACTAGATCAATCCTAGCAGCAAAAAAACATAATTGTTTGATCACACGTTTAATTAGGAGTACTATATCCGATACAGTTGAGCTTCAGTNTGACTTTGTACTAGATCAATCCTAGCAGCAATAAAACATAATTGTTTGATCACACATTTAATTAGGAGTACTATATCCAATACAGTTGAACTTCCAGTGTCTCGAACACTGTTATCTCGAATACTATGGATATGTCATAACTGATCATGCTGTAAAAGTATAAATCTTTCTCTTGAGAATTTCTTATTTTTTTAAAAAATCTTTACAAGGCTCTATGTGAATAAAACGTCAATCAGGCTAACATACCCCGTCACTTCCTCGGTAACCGTATGTTCCACCTGGAGACGAGCGTTGACCTCGATAAAGTAGTACTGCCCAGAAGGGTCCAGGAGAAACTCCACCGTGCCCGCGTTCTCGTACCCCACAAACCGGGCCAACTTCACGGCATCCGCGGTCATCTTGTCCCTGATCTCGGTGGGAAGTTTGGGGGCGGGGGCGATCTCCACCACCTTCTGGTGGCGCCTCTGGACTGAACAGTCTCTCTCGTACAGGTGGACCACATTCCCACCTCTGTCACCTAGTGTAGGAATATCACAATTCTTACGATCACAACTACATATACAGTTGAACTTCGATATCTCAAATACTGATATCTCGAATACCATGGTTATGTTGAACTGATTTGGAGGTCCCAACCACCTATTTTCTAAGTACTTTTACCCCCGATATCTCGAATTTACGGATATCTCAAACTTTTTTTTTTAGTCCCATCGAGTTCGAGATAACGAGGTTCGACTGTAACTAAATGTGCTATCATGATGGAAATCCAGTTAACATTACCTATTGGTCTAATGTCATACCTTAAAAAAAAAATCTTCTCCAGAACTCTGTACTTTAGCCTATTTGTTTTCACTTCCATTCTGAATTTTTAAAATGCGTACCTAGAATTTGCACTTCAATATGCCTGGGCCTCTCGATGAATTTCTCCAGGAACAGAGCACCATTACCAAACGCTGCTTCTGCCTCCGACGTCGCTCTTCTGAAATTTTCATCTATTTCCTGTTGGGAAAAATGTATGTGCACTTACTTTAAGAGAATATATATTTCAGGACCTTTGGCATTGAAGCATAAGCATTGACTCATGGCTAAGCTAAATATAGAAATCTCTATTTATCTGTTATTACATATATATGTAGAAGAAGCATTAAACCATGATTATGCCAAATATCATCTTATACAGGAGTACAGATACTACAAAGTAAGACACAAGTTAGAAGAATCAGTTTATATTGAGTCCCATCCATATCTGTATCATTTTATCTAGTTTACTTCAGGTATATTGAAATTCAACAGACCAACCTGCATTCTTCTTTTTATCCAATGTTTAAAAAGCCAATGTTGAACAACATAAGTTTGTTACTATATTTAAATGATTTATCTATACTTCAGTATAACGTTATAATTTATTGCACATAGTCATTTTATTTTATTTTTTTTTTTTCGTTTTGTAGTAAACTTATGTGATATTCAGATTTGTGGACGTACTAATTTTCCCCCCAAGATAGTGGACATTTTCGTTCAAACATGAACCATTTTTAACGAGAGATTGAGAGAGAGAGAGAGAGAGAGAGAGAAGAGAGAGAGAAGAGAGGAGAGAGAAGAGACGAGAGAGAGAGAGAGAGAGCATTAAATATGTTTGAGGAAACCCCTTACACACACACACTGTTCACATTGAAAGAAGGAGAAAAAACGCATTGTTTGTTTGGTAGACAAAATACCGAGGTACATCGTAAATCGTTCACAGACCCAGTCGTGCTGTCTCAATCACAACGACGGCCTTGCTTCAATGACCACTTTGATTTTGACATGGTCGAAGACACACTGGAATCAGTCCTTCAGAACATAGGACATGCACCGAAATAATTTTTTTTTAACTCCCAAAGTATTTGTAAAGATATTCCAACAAGCCCCCGCCACTTTGCTTGCAACTGTAAAATACAAGCCGATGGAAAGTGTCAATAAACACCGGGATGATATGCATGCATATCAGCCATTAGTAGTAAATACCCGTAACGGACCCCGTGAAGTACATGTATTACGAAATAAAGTTTCTTATCGAAATAAAGTGCATGACAAAATCCGCAGATGGCAAACACTAATCTATTTTTACCTTGCTGTAAGTTATACTTTATATTTACCACATTTTCATGTTGAATATAAGTTAACGTGTTTTAAATAAATATAATCGATTTTCCTTGACTGAATGTACCCACCAACTTTTTTCATATGGGTACTAGTAGTTAGGTTTTATGGCCGACCAGTTTTAGTATAAATATGACATGCAAGGCAATTGACACGAAAGAAAAACACGTTTTTTCTTCAGAAGAATTAATATTTTTATACACATGTTCATTGATTTGACGTTACTAGTAATGTACATTTACTAATAATAATGAGATACAACTGCCGTGATAATTTACACAAGTGTGGACGTCAAAAAGCGGACATTGGTGGACTTAAATTAAGTGTATGGTTTGTGCGTGCCCCCCCCCCCCCCCCCCCTCCACTTTCTACGTTTAAATTGCTCACAAAACACAAAAATACGATATATTTGCAAATTTATAAAAGATACAAAAACAAAGTACATATTATGTACATTATATTATACCATGTACATTGTATATGCATCTACCAAAAGCAGTTACAGACAAAAACATATCATTATCAAATAAAATAAATTTTTATCGACCTACCTACCCAGAGAAAAATAAGGCCTACTGAAAGTTATTTTTTGGCTTAAGAAAAATAAAAATATTTTACCTACCTACCGACCCTACTCCGAAAATCGGGTCGGGAAAAGGCAAACAAACAATTTTTTTAATTAGGCCTTAATACGTAACTTTTTTAATTAGAGTAGAATTCAATGAATTGGATAAGAATTTAAAGAAATTATAAGAAAAATAAATTAATTTTACTATACAAACAATTTGATTTGCCTTTGAAACAAAATTGAGCAACACCAATATTTGTATAATCTAACTTGCTCTATTATGAATTGGGCTTCGCGGATTATAAAGCGTAAACCGCACCAGTTAGATTATATCGTAAGATAAATATCTTCAAGGAGACAAACTCCTGGAATTACACAGAACAATTATATGTACAAAATAGTTACTCAGTAAAGAAAATGTGATTATAAGGAACATAACTCTTAAAAAGATTTTTTTTTTCGGTGTAGGAAAATAAGTGTTGACGCCATACATTACTGGTTACGGATTTCTGTCGGAGAGAACGGACTTTGCACAGCAGGTAATCGAGGCTGGCATTAAATTTATCGCCCTCACGGAGTCGTGAGAAATGGAGACAGTCGAAGCTCGAACAAGCACCATTGAGCAGGTGAGCAGAATTGTTTAAGTAGGAATTTGTGTTCGAGATCAAAAAGTTATTTCTATTCCAATACTTTCATTGTTTTTTATGGGTAAATGATGTTTAGAATATTTCAAAGTTAAAGAAGGAGCATTCAAATAAATAGCAATGTACATTAATTGAAACCAAAAAAATGGAAAAAGAATATATGAAAGGAATGGAAATCGCTAGAAAAGGTTGAGACTGGGCAGCATTACAAGTGATCTGAACACTAACCTGCGTGTATTGTTAGGTGATCTGAGACACTAACGCTTGCTGTATTGGTTAGCTGATCTGAGACACTAACCTGCTGTATTGTAGGTTTGATCAAGAGACACTAACCTGCTGTATTGTTAGGTGATCAGAGACAATTAACCTGCTGTAATGTTAGGTGATCTGAGACACTTAACCTTTGCTGTATTGTTAGGGAGTCTGAGACACTTAACCTGCTGTATTTGTTGGTGATCTGATACACTAACCTGCTGATTTAGGTGATCTGAGACACAACCTGCTGTATTGTTAGGTATCTGAGACAATAATCTGCTTATTGTTAGGTGATCTGAGACACTAACCTTGCGTATGTTAGGTGATCGAGGACAATAAACCTGCTGCTATTGTTTGTATCTGCAGACACTAAGCCTTGCTGTATGTTAGTGATCTGAGCAATAACCTGCTGTATGTTAGGGTGATCTGAGACACTACCTGTTGTATTGTTAGGTGACTGAAGACACAACCTGCTTATTTTAGTGATCTGAGACACTAAACCTTGCTGTATTGTTAGGGATCAGAGACACTAACCTGCTTGTATTGTTAGTGATCAGAGACAATAACCTGCTGTATTGTTAGGTGATCTGAGACACTAACCTGCTGTATTGTTAGGTGATCTGGACAATACCTGCTGTATGTAGGTGATTGAGACAGATAACCTGCTGTATTGTTAGGTGATTGAACACTAACCTGCTGTATTATTGGTGATCTAACACTAAACACTGCTGAATTGTTAGGTGATCGAGACACTAATCCTGCTGTATTGTTTAGGTGATCTGAGACACTAACCTGCTGTATTGTAGGTGATCTGAGACACTAACCTGCTTGTATTGTTAGGTTATCTGAGACAATAACCTGCTGTATTGTAGGTGATCTGAGACAATTAACCTTGCTGTATTGTTAGGTGATCTGAGACAATAATCTGCTGTATTGTTAGGTGATCTGAGACAAAACCTGCTGTATTGTTAGGTGATCTGGAGACAATTAATCTGCGATTGTTAGGGATCTGAGACACTAAACCGCTGATGGTTAGGGGTGATTCTGAGACAAAACCTGCTGTTTGTTAGGTTGATCTGAGGACATAACCTGCTGTATTGTTAGGTTGATCTGAGAACTAACCTGCTGTTTATTGTTAAGTTGATCTGAGACACTAACCTGCTGTATTGTTAGGGTGATCTGAGACAATAACCTGCTGTATGTTATGATTCTGAGACATAACCCTGCTGTATTTGTTAGGTATCTGAGACACTAACCTGCTGTATTGTTAGGTGATCTAGACACTAACCTGCGATTGTCTAGGTGATCTGAACACTAACTGCTGTATTGTTAGGTGAAAATCTGAGACAATAACTTGCTTATTGTATGTTAGCGTATCGTATGTTATGTACAAAACTAACTGCTGTCATTGTTAGGTGATCTGAGACACTAACTCTGCCGTATTGTTGGGTGACTGAGACACTAACCTTGCTGTATTGTTAAGGTGATCTGAGACCACTAAACCTGCTGTATCGTTAGGTGATCTGAGTACACAAAACCTTGCTGTATTGTTAGGTGATCTGAGACATAACTTCTAGTAGTTCTGGAATATAACGTGTGTATTTAGGTGATCTGAGCAACCCTTTAGCTGATAACACTGCTGTATTGTTAGGTATATTCTGATAACACTAACCTGCTGTATTTAGTTACATCTGAGACACTAACCTGCTGTATTAGGTTAGGTGATGCTGAGACATCTAACTTCCTGTATCTGTAGGTATCTGAGACAATGCTAACCTGCTGTAATTGTTAGGATACTCTGAGACACTAACCTGCTGTATTGTTAGGATGATCTGAGACACTAACTTGCCTGTAATTGTTAGGTGATCTGAATAGCAACTAACCTGCCTGTATTGTTAGGAATCTCCTGAGACACTAACCTGCTGATTGTTAGGTTGATCTGAACACTAACCTGCTGTATTGGTTAGGTGATCTGAGACACTAGACCGTGCTGTATTGTTAGGTGAATCTGAGACAATAACTTGCTGGTACTGTTTAGGTGATCGAGACACTAACTGCTGTATATGTTATGGGTGATCAGAACTAACTTTATTTAGTCCTAGACTATATTGTTAGGTGATTGGAGACACTAACTCGCTGTTATTGTTAGGTGATCTGAGACAACTAACCTGCTGTATGTTAGGTAATCTGAGACACTATACTCTGTATTGTTAGGGATCTGAGGACACTAACCTGCTTGATTGTTAGGTGATCTGAACAACTAACTGCTGTATTGTTAGGTGATCTGAGGACACTAACCTCTGTATGTTTAGGTGATCTGAGAAATAACGTTATTCTTATTGACTGTAATTATGTTTGTCGAAATACCTGCTTATTGTTAGGCCTATCTGAGACACTAACCTGCTGTATTGTTAGGTGAATTCTGAGACATACCTCGGTATTGTAGTACTGAACGACTGCTGTTTGTAGGGATCTGAGACACTAACCTCTGTATTGTTAGGTAATCTGAGACACTAACCTGCTGTATTGTTAGTGATCTGAGACACTAACCTGCTGTATTGTTAGGTGATCTGAGACACTAACTGCTGTATGTTAGGTGATTCTGAGACATATCTGCTGTATTGTTAGGTGATCTGAGACACTAACCTGCTGTATTGTTAGGTATCTGAGACACTAACCTGCTGTATTGTTAAGGTGATCTGAGACACTAATCTGCTGTATTGTTAGGTGATCTAGACATAACCTGCTGTATGTTTAGGTGATCTGAGACACATAACCTGCTGTATTGGTTAGGTTGATCTGAGACACTAACTGCTGTATTGTTAGGTGATCTGAGACACTAACTGCTATTGTTAGTATCTAGCACTAACCTGCTGTATTGTTAGGTATCTGAGACAATAACTCTTATTGTTAGGGTGATTGAGACACAACCTGCTGTATTGTTAGGTGATCTGAGAACTAACCTGCGTGATTGTTAGTGATCTGAGACACTAACCTGCTGTATTTTTGGTAATCTGAGACACTAACCTGCTGTATTGTTAGGTGATCTGAGACACTAACCTGCTGTATTGTTAGGTATCTGAGACATAACTGCTGTATGTTAGTATCTGAGACACTAACCTGCTGTATTGTTAGAGTGATCTGAGACACTAACCTGCTGTATTGTTAGGGTAGATCTGAGGACAGCTAACTGCTGTATTTTAGGTGATCTGAGACACTAACTGCTGTATTGTTAGGTGATCTGAGACACTAACCTGCTGTATTGTTAGGTGATCTGGACACTAAACCTGCTGTATTGTTAGGTTGATCTGAGACAATAACCTGCTGTATTGTAGGTGATCTGAGGACACTAAGCTGCCTGATTTTAGGTGATCTGAGACACTAACCTGCTGTTGTTAGGTGATCTGAGACACTAACCTGCTGTATTGTTAGGTGATCTGACACTAACCTGCTGTATTGTTAGTAATCTGACACTACCTGGCTGTATTGTTAGGTGATCTGAGACACTAACCTGCTGTATTGTTAGTGATACGTGAGGACACTAACCTGCTGTATTGTTAGGTGATCTGAGACACTAACCTGCTGTATTGTTAGGTGATCTGAGACACTAACCTGCTTATGTTTAGGTGATCTGAAGACACAAACCTGCTGTATTGTTAGGTTGATCTGAAGACACTAACCTGCTGTATTGTTAGGTAATCTGAGACACCTAACCTGCTGTATTGTTAGGTGATCTGAGACACTAACTGCTGTATTGTTAGGTGATCTGAGACACTAACTGCTGTATTGTTAGTGATCTGAGACACTAACCTGCTGTATTTGTTAATGATCTGAGACACTAACCTGCATGTATTGTTAGGTGATCTGAGACACTAACCTGCTGTATTGTTAGGTGTGCAAGTCGTCCCAGGTTGATGGTCCGTGGCAGTATCAGGAGGCCCGACAATTCTGGAGCAGTACGGCCTCCCGTGATATTATAAAGCCGCGTACGGAGGAGGGGGTCGAGCATGAGGATCGTCCGACTGTTGAGGTACGTACAGTCCACCCACTTATACTGAAGTCGTTAACTGAATCCTACGTCTTACCCCACTTATACTGAATAATATACAGTCCATCCACTTATTACAACCTACAGTCTATCCCACTTATACTGAATATACAGTCCAATCCCACTTATACTGAAACAGTCCATTCCACTTATACTGAAACAGTCCCATCCACCTTATACTGAAACAGTACATCCACTTATACTGAAAACAGTCCATCACACTTATACTGAAACAGTCCCTCACTTATACTGAATACATACAATCCACCCCACTTATACTGATATACATACAGTCCATCCCACTTATACTGAAACAGTCCACCCCTTATACTAATACATACAGTCCATCCACTATACTGAAACAGTTCCATCCCCTTATACTGAATTCTTGCTTATACTGAACTCCTCT
>CAJDSM010043238.1:0-12353 GCA_903981925.1 Ostrea lurida | reverse complement strand
GCGGTTTTGGATGAATAAATAAATGCGTATGCGAGCATGTATGTATATGGAGAGGAGAGAGAGAGGGGGGAGCGAGAGAGCGATGAGGGGTGAGAGAGAAGAGAGAGAGAGAGGGGAGAGAGAGAGAAGAGAGGAGAGAGAGAGAGATGGGAGGGAGAGAGAGGGAGGAGAAAAGTAGAGAGAGAGAGAGAGAGAGAGAGAGAGGAGTGGAGGGAGTAGAGAGAGAGAGAGAGAAGAGAGAATGGGTGTGTGTGTGTTGTGGGGTGGTGGGTGGGGTGTGTGATGTGTGTGTGGTGTGGTGTGTGTGTGTGTGTGAAGAGGAATTCTGTATCTTGAATTATTGTGAAAGTAAATGTTTTGAACAGTAGCAATTAAGATTTGAATTTTTCATCATTTTCTTTTTATTTTATTACCTTAGTGTCACTTTCTTCATTCGCGATTTTACAGTTGCGAAACGTTAGTATTTTTAAACTTGTAGATTAGCACGTTTCTGCTCCACAACTGTGTGCGTTACAAGCTTGCTAAGGTTCATACAGTGATGTATATCATAAGCAATAAAGCACCCACCTCATTCAGTTTTGGCATGAAACACAGGCTGTTTGCATTTGATGCTGTGCGAAAGACATCAGTAAAAGTGGAAATATTTCGGGAACTTCTTAGACTGGTTCGAATGTTGCTTGTGGACACTGAATCTTTGGCTCACAACTTCCGGACGAATTTTTCACACTCTTCATTATTCACTTCTCCCAAAGCCCCTGCAGGAGCCATCGTATCCATAAATGCATATTTGATATACCACATAAGATATAGATGTTGTAGTCAGTGCATCGAAATACGTATATAAATAATGACTGCAAGAGAGGTACAGTTGGAAATTGTCCCCGAGAAAACATTGTTGGAGCCGAGGTGTCAGCGAGGCAACAATGTTTCCGGTGACTATTTCCACTGTTAACCCGTTCTCTTGTGAGAGTTATTCATTTAATATTATACTGAATGTCGTGAATTACAAATCTAATGCAAATTTTTATCAAATTGGACTAAGTACTGGATGGAGCTCAAATGTGAAGGCTTCGATTGTGCCGTCATAATACGTGAAGCAAAGACGTAGAGGCGTGCTGTGTAAGCATATACATTGCAAAACTTTGACTATAAGTAAAATGTAACATCAAGGAAAAATTGCAGAAATGGAATACCTAGCTAGCTTTTCATTTGTGATTATGCGACCATTACATGCTGACTTTAACAATTGAAACATCCATTTTACCGGCTCCGCCTTTCCAGGGCGGATCAGGATTTCTGGTTACCGGGGGCGGTGTCGTGTGAGTTTTTTTTAGAGCAGGGGGTCGGGCCGCCTAAGGCCCCAGTGGGTCCAGGGCAAGGCTAAGTGGGGTCAGGGGGCAAAGCCCCGTGAAGCATCCTGAAAATTTTAGGATTTTAGGAGTAAAATTCAACAATATAATTTAGCCCTCATAGGTGAAGTACCCACCCTTCCAGGGGCCGTAAATCCAGGATTTCCAATTTGGGTGGGTGGGATGCAGCAAGACTAAGGTATATGATTTTTGAAGGCGCTACTCAGTCCACAACGGGTCCAGGAATAACCCTGTAGGGGGCCAGGGGCGAAGCCCCCGGAGAAAGCTGAGAAATTTTAGCATTTTCATTGGTCTGGGGGTGTTTTAGGCCCCTTAGAGGATACAGGAATGGGTCTGTAGGGGGTCCAGGCGCGAAAGCCCCAGAAGCCGAGAGGTTTAGCATCTTCAGTTTTAAAATGGGGGTGACGGGCACCCAGTGCAACCCAACTGGTTACAGCCTTGTTTCTTACAAGCTAATGACAGGCGGGTAAATTACCTGACCGAGATATTTGCACATTAAATGTGTATATATATCCCGAGACCCCTAATCTTTGAAATTTTAGGGGCGTGCGCGTGTCCCACGCCCCCTTTAAATCCGCCAGGTACTCGTGCTCGCTGCGCTGTCTCTATCTCTTTATCCCTCCATTCACATATCCCTCTCTCTCTCTCTCTTCTCCTCTCCTCTCTCTGTCTCCGCATCTCTCTCTCTCGTGTGGGGCTGCTCTCCTCTCTTCTCGCTCTCTCTTTTTTTTTAGGGAGGGGCGTTACCCCGGACGCCTTTCCCTTGAATCCGCGCCTGCTTACGCACACTAGAATGGTGAACTGTACGCGCATAAATCTTCGCGCAGTTCAACATAGTTTTTTAGGAATATAACACCGTCACAAGCAATTGTGGACCGTTGTTACGTATCTCACACACTGTTGGGGCGTTTTATCATTCAGCGGGTTACAGTATTATTTATCAAGGTTTCTCAACCAATTCAGAATCAAGTTTTACATGAAATATATTATTACCAAATGCTTAAGAAAAACACCGAGGTGCGGGATTAAATGGTCCCAGCAATTTTAATTAAATGCACCAAATGTCTATTCATTCCTGAAATAATGAATACGTAGAATAAGTTATCGATGTCGCCATGTTAGTATTTGTATTACCCAGGAGAGTCACATTAACTGGATAGTTCGGACAGCGTAAAGTATTTGGAAACGTTCCAAGGTCTACTTCACTGTCGCTTTAGCGTAGATACATGTAATTAATCAGATTGATTTGTTTCTTCACACGGATTCCGGCAGCGATAAAAAAAGAAACTCTAGAAAAATGGCTTTTTTTCATGAAAACAGTGGAAACGACATTGTCACAAAGTTCGATTGCCAAATGATTTTCTTATCAAAATTGTAGGAATCATTATTTAATTATCACCTTCAACGTCCCTTAGAACATTCAATAACAAAACGGCGAATTAACATCGTGTTTCCAAAACGTAATCTAAAAATCATAAACATACAAACGAAGGGCTAGGCAGACTGGGGAGGCCGCACCCCACCAAGCAATGAGATCAAGTGGTTGACCATGGAGGAGTAGCATTCCTCTGCTGACTGGTCACACCCGCCTGTGATCCCTTCTAGTTAAATTTAAAATAAACAGGGGGGCGGGATACCTAGTCAAAAAATCTGTAGGAAAATGGCAATCTAACAAGGGTATGAAACACAACCTCCCCCCTCTCCCCCCCCCCAAAAAAAAAAAAAAAAAAAGAAAAAAAAAAAAAAAAAAAAAAAAAAAAAAGAAAAAAAAAAAAAAAAAAAAAAAAAAAAAAAAAAAAAAAAAAAAACAAAAAAAAAAAAAAAAAAAAAAAAAAAAAAAAAAAAAAAAAAAAAAAAAAAAAAAAAAAAAAAAAAAAAAAAAAAAAAAAAAAAAAAAAAAAAAAAAAAAAAAAAAAAAAAAAAAAAAAAAATAAAAAAAAAAAAAAAAAAAAAAAAAAAAAAAAAAAAAAAAAAAAAAAAAAAAAAAAACAAAAAAAAAAAAAAAAAAAAAAAAAAAAAAAAAAAAAAAAAAAAAAAAAATAAAAAAAAAAAAAAAAAAGAAGAAAAAAAAAAAAAAAAAAAAAAAAAAAAAAAAAAAAAAAAAAAAAAAAAAAAAAAAAAAGGCGAATTAACATTGTGATCAAACGTCGTTAATCATAATCCAAAAACTATACAAAACGAGTGTTGTAGGGAACACGGACCTCCGACAAAAAGCGAGGGTGTCAGTGCCATGGAGAGTAAGCATCTCTCTGACCGTCACACCCGCCGTACCCTAGTCGAAAATAAAGAGAGGGTGAGGGGGGGGTCGTTAAACGTAATTACCCGTAGTCAATCTAGTAGGAAAATGACAGTCTAAACAAAGGGTATGAAAAAATCAGTAATATGACTTAAGTGATAATCTATTGTAATCGAAACAAGGTCATTTATAGCGACCCGTTAGAATCTGTCAAATATTAGCTTTATACGATATTCTATGACCTGCAAATCAGCTTTTGTTAGTAGTTTCGCTTCCTTTAAACCTATACACATTAGCATGCTCTTGCGTATCGAATCACTGGATATATCACACCAGTAAGCAGGTAATTTGTATATTACTACATATTAAAGGTAAAGTTGGCGATTGCAAATTAAAGTCATCAACTTATCATATTAATGTTAGTGTCAGCCGCCTGGAGAATCAAGTTAAGTAAACTATCGAAATTATGAAAGCAGTATGTCAGATTCTGTGGTGTCCTTTATATTGCGAGTTCTTCGGCGATATTTATTAAAATCAAGGAACATAATTGTTTGAATTCTCCCACAATAAACTGACTGTATTAGTTGATTGTTTGCGAGTATTTTACTGTTTTACCGACGTCCCACTCGAGACATCTATTCACTCAATAATGGAGACTCACCATGCCGTGAAGGGCTGCAAATTTAGGCCTATGTCGGCACTCGATGGCCTTTGAGCAGGGATCTTATTTATCGGACCACACCATGCTGTGACACCCGAGCCCGTTTCGGGACCTCGGGGTATTTGGGATCTCTTTGCCAATGACTGCCCCTCAGTCGCCTTTTTTACGAACTACGCAGGGAATGAACTGCAGTTACCCTATTCTAACCGCGGATCCCCCCGGTAATCAGCAATTGAAAATAAACACCCTCTGGCCCATGTCTTATTGAACGAGCTGCATATTTTATAGAATCTGGGAATTGATGTTGACTATTGATTCTATGTGCGAACTAGTATACTTCTGTCGACAGCTGTTTCTTAGAATTCACAAGATTATTACAACGCGGATGATATCTTAATGCAGGATGCTTAATTGTTGAAATTACTATTTGTGTAATCTAAAAGAAAAGAGGAGTATGACAGCTGCGAGACTGGCGTCAACATTGTAGTAATTATATTGATAGATATCTCTTGTCTAGACATTCATCGTCCACATATCTGGAAACCATACAAAGTTGAAATAGGATGTTTGTGACAGAGGTAATGACCATTAGTTTCTTTCTTTAAACACTCAAAGGTGAACTTTAAAAAATAAATTTCATGGCGATAGGAATTGATAGAATGTTATAGATTTATCATTTCAATAATTACGAATTGCGATTTATGATCCACGGTTTTGGATTCCTGCTTATAAATAATTTGTATCCCGGCTTTCTCAGTCAGACATTGTACTAATCGTCGGTTAAAACTTGTCTATTTGAATCTTGTAGAGTCTCGATCTTTATGTATTTTCCTGGTGTAGATATCAGCAGCGAACACTACCTCAGTATCGTGCCCTTGCCTCCGTTGGTGTGATGTCCATATATTTGTTAAACCCTACTCGGACCTAATCCCGGGTTACCTGTGCCACAAAAACAGTTATACTCACACGCAGTATTTCCTCATCCCCCGCTAATACGCGCCAACATTTTAGCAAAGTATCAAATCCAGCACGGCTGCAACGTTACTACCACTCCATACACCCTTTGGAACGGTGTATTGATACATTAGCTTCTCTCTCTCTCTCTCTCTCTCTCTCTCTCTCTCTCATTTTATTTATTTCATGTTATCCCTCGCGTAATTATTAATTTATACATAACACTGTCCGAAAGACAACATTATATATACCTACTTATTAATTCAGCAGGGAAAAAGCACAATATTTAATCCGATAAATGATGTACGGCAAAAGGATGATGAAATTTGTTGACATTAGTAAATGGAACACACGTACGACTAATTTTATTTTTGATCAGGGGCAAATAACTCGTGGGTAACCTGCCTTTCAGGGTTACCATCTAGTCATAACCTGCTCTATTAACGATTTCTGTTTTTATCACAAAAATGTGGGATTTTAAGCAAATTCTTGCGATTTTATGATAATTCATGATGTTTTGGGCATTAAATTTTGAGCACACCAATGCAAAACTCCAAAATTTTATCACCCTGATAATTTATATCATACATGGCTACTCTATTTTGCAGAATAATAATTTGTTGAAATTTCACTTTAATTTTTACATTTTTGGGGCAGATTTCCACCCTTCGTGGGCCTACTCTTCAATCAACTTGGTACAAATCATCCTTGGTGAAGGGGATTCAAGTTAGTTCAAATGAAGGACCAGGCCCCATTAAAGGGGCATAAATTCACAATTATATATACTTTCAATTTTAGCTCCTCTTTTTCCTTTAGAAGTTTGCGGGCCAATACCACACGATATATGCCCGGAAACTTTTCGGCCCGCAAGCTGACGTCATAATTGTACAAAAGTAGAAGATTGATTGTGACGTCATAATAGAGCACGTTCTTGACGTTACTGTTAAAATGTCAACAAACTTTTAAGTTTCAAATTTTTCGTGTTTTTCATTTCATAGTCTGTTTAACTATTGAAAAATGTGTTAAAAATAAATGTTTTGTTAGTTCTAAATGAAATTGAAGTATATAATAAAAAGGTTATAGACTTTGTATGGAAAAATATGACGACCTCGTTAATTTGTCGCAAACGGGACCTTGCAAGCTCGGTCCGTTACGCACCAAAAAAACTCTGTTTCGTCATATTTTCCATACAAAGTCTATAACCTATAAAAATAGGGTGATTGTCGTGTAAAAATCTTTCTCAAGAACCACTGGGCCAGAAAAGCTGAGATTTATATGAAAGCTTCCTGATATAGTGGAGATTCAAGTTTGTTCAAATCATGACCCCCCGGAGGTAGGATGGGGCCACAATAGAGGGTCAAAGTCTTCCATGCAAATATAAAGGGAAAATCTCAAGACCATTGAAACAGCAGAGTACATATTTATCTGAAAGCTTCCTGATATGGAGTAGATTCAAGTTTCTTCAGATCATGCATCCCAGGGATAAGGTGGGGCCACAATAGGGGGCCAAATTTTGATATAGGTCTATATTGGAGAAATATGTTAAAAAATCTTGTGTGCCAAGTGCTGAGTTTGTCTATTGATTGAGACTTAATTTATAGTGCGGACTGCCCTGAAGGGGCCTTGCCACACTTGGTGTGCTGCGTCGAGGGGATGGTGGTGGTCGACCCTCGGATCCCCTGGAAACGGGTTTGTCTAAAACTTGGAACCATCATTATATAGTGAAGATTCAAGTCTGTTGGGATGGTGCAGGGTGGGGCCACAATAGGGAACCAAAATTTAACAGGTTTATATATAATGAAATATCGTACGTAATAACAACTAACCAACTGAACACTGTTTTTGAGAAGATTTTTTAATGTATTTTCCTATCTAAACCTATGTTAAACTTTGGAGCCACCATTTGAATAAACTTGAATTTACACTATACAATAGACTTTAATGTTGCTTTGGCAAACTGTTCACTTATTATTCTTGAGAATTTTTTTTTTTTTAATATTTCTCTATATAAACCTACATGTATCTTAAATTGACAGATATTTGCCCTGCTCTGATATTCTGATGTTGCCGATACAAAGATTTGAAGACATTTTGTGTAGGGTCGCATCAGCATGCACTTTAGATAAACCAATCAAAATTGTCAATGGCAAAATCGTTGGCATTAGGAACAATAGAGAGTCAGTCCTGAAAGTGTTTCGGATAATGACTTCTGATGGAACCATAAATGCTGAATACAGCATGTAATAGGTTTGAGTGGTCACCAAAGTGCATGCTAACATGATCCTATACAGGACATCTTCATATCTTTGTATTTAGTGACATCAAAATATTGGAGTGGATCAAAGATCTGGTTTTAATCAGATTTGATTGATGCAGATCCTATACAAAATATACTGTAGTCCTTAGCCATCTAATGCTGACTTGTAAACTCTTTCTTCATTTATAACAATTAAACAGTGTTCTTGGATTAAAAAATTTTTTTATTCATGTTCATATCTCCATGTTAAGAGATCTTCATTATTTACATTTTTAGGAATTACATAGACTGATGAACTGGCAGTGACAATACATTTTCAGTGATTACATTCTCAATCTAGCTGAAATTGTCTGTTCAGGTTCCTTTTTAAAGAAGTGTACTTCATCATTACGTAGTAAACGGAACCCAAACAAACAATTCTAATTAGATTAGCGACAAAAGCAAATTAAGGAATAAAATACATGATTGATCTAAAATTTGATATTTGCAGACATCTAAAAACATCCATTGCTTCTTCTATACATGCATAAACAATACATGCTGGTTTCAATAGAGAGCTCTCTGTAGACAAGTAAACAAGATGTGTTTGTGCAACACTAATGCCACCGAATTCCACATGCCAGTGGAAGGGGCTTGTCAAAAAGATTCTGCATGTAAAATATGAAAGGTCTATCACTTACCATTCAAAAGTAATAAACAATGTTAAACTTTATGAAAATTAGTTCAAGGACAAGAATTTTGATGCCAGTGGGAAAGGCTAATCATAAGGAATACACATGAAATATGTAAGCGCTTACCATTCAAAAGTTATGGACAATGTTATTATTGAAAGTTTTTGAAAAGTAGGTCAATTTCAAGTTTCAGGCGCTCAAAAATTTTGTTACTAGTTTTAAAAAGGTTCGTCATAAGGAATATACATGTGAGATATGAAAGCCCTATCATTTACTATTCAAAGGTTACAGCCAATTTTAAAGATTTTGAAAAGTAGGTCAAAGTTAAAGGCCAGGAGGTCCAAAAGTTTGGCATCAGTTTAAAGGACTTGCCATAAAGAATACACATGTAAAATATGAAAGTATTTTCACTAAATCATTCAAAAGTTATGGCCAATGTTAAAGTTTTTAAAAAGTATGTCAAATTCCAGGGTCAAGGTCAGAGGTCAAAAATCGTGGTACCAGTTGAAAGAGCTTGTCATAAGGATTACAAATGTGAAATCCCTATCACTTGCCATTCAAAAGTTATAGCTAATGTAAGTCAAATCNATTCAAAAGTTATAGCTAATGTTAAGGTTTTAGAAAAGTAAGTCAAATCTCAAGGTCAAGGTCAGGAGGTCAACAATTTTGGTACCAATGAAAAGGTCTTCTCATAAGGAACACACATATGAATATCAAAGCCCCAGTTCATACCACNNNAACACACATATGAATATCAAAGCCCCAGTTCTTACCACTCAAAAGTTATATCCAAGGTTAAAATGAGCGACAGAATGACGAAAACAATATCCCCACATAAAATAGTACTGTGATATTTTCATCACAACTTTGGAGCAATGCTTGACTAGTATCTACAACAACTTTAATGAGCTCAACTCAGTCTCAGTTTTTAGTAGACAATGACGATTTCCATAAAGTCTTTGACACAGAACAAGTTTGTCTCAATTTTATGTGGACCTGTGGTCCTTCTCATGAAAAATAGGATGACAAAGACAACTTTCTTTTTCAATATGATCAATTCCCTATCAATATTCATCTAGAAAGTTTGCAATATTACCAACTCATAATTCTGCAGGTGATGAAAAATAACGAAATGACAGTTTCTAAATGTTGATCTCACTTGGAAGATATTTTGTCAAACATGGCACCAGGGTCTAAAAACAAAACCCATCATACATGTACCTCAACAATAAAACATAATTATTATTATTCAGTAGAATCACATTGTATGAACTATCATAAACAGAAATACCACATGAATTATATCTCGGGGTCAATCCATGGTTTTATTGCAGAAAAATAATAACATACAGTCAAACTTCAGTATCTCAAACACTGATATCTCAAACATGGCTATATCAAATTGGAAGTCCCAACCACTAATTCCTTTAAGTGTTTTACCCTTGATATCTCAAATCCTCGGATATCTCGAATTTTTTTCTCAGTCCCATCGAGTTTGAGATAATAAGGTTTGACTGTACTTTGAAGTTTGACCAATGACACATCCATGATAAAGATCAATTAAAAATCTAAGACTTGATAATGTTCTACATAAAAATATTAAATAATATTTAAATTGATAGAAATTATTGGTATAAATTGCAGTGACAAATTTTCATATCAATTTTTAATTTATCTGCAATCTGTCCATTATTTAGTCTGCAAGTTAAAAAGTAAGATACCACCGTTTAGAATTACCAGTGGTCCATACACATGAAACAATATGCATTAAAAAATAATTTACACCCATCCCCACTGCAAAGCACCCCGAAAAAATCCTGTAAACAATTTGTCATCATTTGTTATGTACATTAGTGGAGTGTTTATAGATAAACAATTGCTCTCTGTGCCTCATTTAGGTCTGACGTGCAAGCCGTCCATCACAAAGTTTATGGCCTGCATTGGATTGTCAATGTTATGTCTAGATTCTCGATGGAGGACCCATTCTGGTCGGATCCTGTGAGGTTTACGAGGGGTATTCCTGATAGGCAGTGTAAAGTTCATGATTTTTGAAGCATTCAGTTTTGCTTGTTGGATCTGCTGATTTTCGTGGAGTCTATATTTTCTTGCTGTCAAGTTATGCAGACTCTGGATTCTCTCAATCACTCGAGGCTGGGAAATCATTGCCTGTAAAATGTAAAATTTCATACATTAATTCTGGTATACAGTACTTTCTAATCCCAAGATAAATACTGTTAATCAGTCCAATTTATAGGTTGTCAAAGATTTCTTATGATAGTTTGAAATGAATAAAACGACTATATACTTGCATGCTACACTTCTCAAGGCACATGCATATCATACTGAGTAATTGTGATTATCATAAAACATTTAAAAAATGTAATAAAAATGATATTTAATTTCTTGTTTTATATAATCTATCCGCATAGCATGTGAAAATCATGACAGTATTTTTCATCTAAAAACTTTCAGATTGATATAAAGTCACCCCTGGCTGATAAAGAATGTGACTTAGAAAAAAATTATATTAACAATTGTTTTTTCCAAGAATTTCTGTTCTTTGCAACAATTACAAGAAATTAATTGCAAGGTCTAAAACACTCAACCACGGAATCAGGATTATTACGCAATATTTCCCTTCATTCAATGAAGTAGGACTTGGAAAGATTATATACACGGCATACTTAAACAAAATGTCTGAATATTAAAAATTACCATTCTACGATTGTCATCTCTGGCCAAAATTCCCACCAAGGTACAAGTTCTATTAAAGATGACACCCTTTTCTCTGTAAATCTGCATCAGGTCCAGCAAGATATCCAGTGTTCCTTCCATAAACACATAGGGCCGGGTCTTATCATACTGTAAATACACAAGCTTTCACTGATTTCTTTGTACATCTAGTTAATTCTTATTGTCATGAGGACTACAAAATTGCTCTTTTATTAGACAGAGATGATCAAGTGTCTAATCATCTCCCTGTCAATGGTGACTAGCAAACTTCTGGAGTGGAGGTTTTGATCCCAGTACTAGTACATTAATCAGTCTGAAAGGGTTGGTATTGGTTTTATTTGATTGCCTTCAGCTCGGGAAATATGAAACACAGACAACTTTTATCAGGCCATATTACCTGCCTGGAGCTGTAATAACACATAATATATAGAACACTTTATTTCCTCATTTCACCGTGCACATTGCATAAACAAATCTTATTAATATCTTGGGGTACCTATCTTAAAATTGCTACCTATGTATGTGAATGAAAACAATAGCCCTACCTTGGCCAGATTGAGTAGAATGTTGACAGCCAATTTGATGATCTCCATGTGAGGCTGACTTCTGTTGCAGCTACTGATGAGCGTGTAAAACACTGATACAGCACTCACCTCCACCAGTCTCTCACAGCAGGCTGGGGACAGGCGGGTCGCAACATCTAAACCAAACAACAAACATTTGTTAAATACTGTGTACCAATCAAAAATTCAAGGCACTTCCTCATCTCTTGAATGATGGAATCCATCACATAATTTTTTTCTTGAGTTATCTGTATATTATTTCACACACATACAAGAGAAAAGCTTTCTAAAAAGTGTATTTTCTGGAACAGTTTACAGGCTCCAAGCAACTGTCAGCTAAACTACTCNGTTTACAGGCTCCAAGCAACTGTCAGCTAAATTACTCAGTCTGATGATATGACAGAGTACTGTCAACCTCTAAGTGTACAATAAATGATAGGAAAATGAATGACACTGACCATCCTTTTAGTGGTACAATAAATGATCAGGAAATGAATGACACTGACCATCCTCGTGTACATTATACAGAAATTCGTTACTCTAATGTTGTGCACGTCATTTCATATCATGACTCTATTTATTGCTTTCCATATAGGGTCATGACCTTGACATGTATGCTTCCTTTACATTCAAGTATACAAGAAGGCTAGGAATGTTAACAGTGTCGTGTATTTGTAACAATATATAAGAAGTGTGTCTATCAGAGAGTGGGATCATTAACCCAGGACTGAACCAGTAGGAGTATGTACACACACAGACCTTGTGAACATTAGGGTACCCATGACATGTAGAATACAGGAAGGTTAACTATTATTTCTGGGTACCCAATCTCAGAGATTCAATTTTGTTGTTGTTGATTTGCACACCCCTTAAAAGTTGCTGTATACCTACCCAGATGGACCAGAGCT